>JAECUM010018857.1:0-63267 GCA_016617855.1 Megalonaias nervosa
ATTGCAGCTTGGTGCTGTTGGACATGCTCGTTTATAAATTTTGCCTGTTCAAGTATTTAAGCAGTCGCACATTGCCAAATGGCCACAAGATCCAGTCGGTCGGTCTTTTCCATTCAGAGAAGGAGGAGGGAGAGGTGGTGAGTGGTGGCGGAGAGGGTCTAGAGAGCAGCTAGAACAACAGAATGTCAGCCACCACCAGTATAAAGGATGGCCATACAAGAACGAGCCTTGTACATTGCTCTAGGTGTCGGCAAACACATGGCCAGAGGAGACGTCGTTGAATAGCTGTAGGTGTAGTTGAGCCCTTCCTGGGAGAAGCAGCTGTCCTTCAGATATTAAAGGCAACTATTACCCACTTTCCACGAACGAATGGTTATTTGCAAGAGTGCGTGTTAGCGAAGCATATAATACCCACTTTCGTGATTGTGGATATATTTTATCAAAGTGAAGAGAGGGAATTGGAAGAAAGTCTCATACAGACAACGGAATAGCTGCCAATATAGCCTAATGATGATACACTTGCATGATATGGATAAATCTATTCCATAAGGGTAATTAGGCCAGCGTCTTCCTTTAAACATGTATGCATTTTAGCATTGTTGGCCTCTGCGGTTGACTGTTTTTGCTATTTTCAAGCGCACAAGAAATCATTCTCATTATAAAAATTATATCTGATTTGGCAAGAACACCAGTAACACTACACTCAAAACATGTCGATCGATCAATCGATCTATAGATCGAGAGAAATAGAAAAGGAGAAGTGCTTTGATTAAAAGTTCAGACTTAATGTTGTGTTGTTGAGTTCTTTTTACATATCACAGGCTGGCCATAGGGATTTTTGTTGTTTGGATTTTTGTTGAATGCTTTGAACAACGGTTATTTGTTGGTTAGTGGTTTGTTTGGATGCCATTTAACAGCCCTATCAATACAATATTGGATATCTCATACCGAGGAAATGGGAGCTAAGTGTATTTCTCAGGGAAACCCCTAGGCAATCGATCTGCTCTGACCTGGTGGTTATCGCAATGGTGACCATTATATTACGAGTCTCACGCTTTACCAACTGAGATGCTGCGGATCCCTAAAAGTAGGTATTTATACTTATCAACATAGGTTACGTAATGTCTGAGTCTTACCTTCGGTTTGCAGTAAAAACTTTCCATGGTGACTTTATTTGTAACAGTCCATTTCCTAAACAATACGTGATAACGGAGACCTTGTCATCATTAGTACTCTACAGCAATAGATCATTTTGCCCCATTTTCCTTTGTTCAAAGCGATGGTGTGTTTTGCTTTGGGGATGTAATAGTTCATGGAACGTCATATCCCCGCTTGTATCATCACGGTGCTTATAAATAATGCTTTGTCTTTCAGTTAATCATTTGTTTGTTTGACCAGGCATACTATTATGTATGTATACTTATCTTTTAGAATATAACACTGTAAAGTAATCAAAGACATCAGCATAATACCCAGAAGAAAAAGTCTACAATATTCCTTTCGTCAGAAAAGACCAAGAAAAGTATGTAAGTGGTAATATTACAAAGAAACCAAAGCTATGTTTCATATGACACAAATTATGTTGCTATCTCTCTACAAATATAACACAATCATGCAAGATATTTTTTATTATTTTAAACATATTGTTCAATACCATTACAGGAACGTAAAGTTTATAACGTTCACGATAAATGTGTTGAACAATTTCATGTCCAACAGAAAATGGCTAATAAAGATCAACGAAATCTTTTTCGTTATTTTCATCTTTCTCATCTTTTTAAGGTTTGTTGTAAATCATAACATATAGATCTGCAAATGTTAATTAATTATCATTAATCCGGATACAAATGAAAAATATATCTATTCGGGGCCTATCCATGTTGTCATAGTTTAATGAGATGATGTTAAATTTACAAATCCAAGTTCATTCTATAAAACGTTAAACAAGAAGCAAATATGTTTCATAATACTAACGCACTTCTAACTTGCTACAAGCCATGACGTTCATCCAATAAGAATAAAAGCAAGCATGTTTTATCATCAAAAGATATTTTACCATTTTACATAGTATGTTAAACGATTGTTGCATTCTTTTTTATGTGAATCCGTTTCTTAAGGATCAGCTGAAGAAATAAGAAAGAAAAAGACTTGTATTTCACACGAAAGGCGTCCAATAAATAAAGCAAAATTGCAATAAAGAAATATATGGCCAAGGTAACTCATTAAATTAAAGGATGTGGTGTATCAAACAGGTAGAATACAATATTGCACACGTATTAAGCAAAGATGCATAGTCTGCGTTTTTAAAGTACAATTAAAAATGTACTGATCAGTGCCCTGTCTCTACGCAAGATGTTTTCTTAAAACTGAAAATCTAGATTTTATCAAATACGAGTGCGATAAAAATATTCACTTTATCTGCTATTTTATGAACACGGAAGATTTAATGAAAATGTATTTCAAAATTAATCATGTACATGTATGTCTCCTCCTAATTAACTTTGAAACATTCAGCTGTGTTAAACGATATAGCACACAAGAAGTGAAATCGTAGACAACACAGCAGATAAGTATTTGTCATTACCTTTTACCCTGATCCCATTTAAAAAAAAATAAAATCTGAAATGTCAGGACAAACATATTCCAAACGCAAGATCAAAACCAGAAACCATATATATTTAATACGTTTTTACGATATGTTAGTTTTAAATCTCAGTAGTTTCAAGTTCTAAATCATGTAGAAAACCGTGATTGACATGTACATTTGAATCGCCCTGCTTGGGCATGCCTGCCTGCTTTTGAGCATCGTGTTCCTGTAAAGCTGCTTCCAGAGGGTCAATGGTAGACAAGGAGTAGTAATCCTCGCCGTACATATCCAGAGTTACTTCCCTTTCCTCCAGTTCGTGTCCGGGTATCTCTCTCTTAATGTAATCAACTTCATTTTCATCCAGTGAATTGTGACTGAAATTTGGAAATAATTATATCAAATGCAAGGCACAATATCACACTGTTCATTTGACTTTAGATAATATTGCATCAAACGGGATAATTATTAACCGTTATGTAGTGAATATCTGAGTGATTTTTATTCTCAGATTCGTTCATAGTAATAGAAGTACCAAATTAATAATGAACAGGAACATTTCAACTTATAATCCTATTATCACAAACCAATAAGATACATTTCCTTGGATATGCATTTAGGATATCTAGCAGTTTACAATATAACCTTCTTCAGCATCCATAGCTACATAAAAATCAAAGCTGAAAATAAAGCGTCATATTGGGTGTTCAGTTTCAAACATTTAGAAATAATTTGTTACTTCAAAAGCTGTATCAAACATCAACATCAAAAGTAGTGTAATATATGACAAAAGATAATTAATATGAAGAACATGACGAAATCCCTTCAGGAGTAAGTTTAAATTGCCAGGAAACGGTAATAATTGATTTTTTCAAACTGTCCCAAATGTCTAACTTTAAAAAGTGACTCCAATTTGCTATCTACGTGGTTTTCCATTTAGTGGTTTTAGTCCTTTGATTTCTCCTGGCCAACTTCGCACATGTACCTGTGAGCACCTGTAGTTTTCTAGGCTCCTAACAAAGTATTCCTAGTTTTGGGACTAAGTTTATAACTTTCTGAATGAAAAACTTAACATTACCTTGTAGCATCAATTTCATCATACCCTGGCGGTGCTGGCTCAGCTTTGAGAAGTGGATTTTCCCTGTAAAAATGGTACCGACAGTCACATGATGGAATAGACCATGCGAAATGTTGCATTTAAAAAAAAATAACGAAAGAATGGGCATAGAAGTTTTACAAAATGAATGAAGTATTCATTCAGACAATGCGAGAGTCATTGCTGTAAAATCTTTCTATACCGACGTACCTGTTTATCAATCTCTCCAACAAATACATTTTCGAAACTGGCCTTGAATTATATGTTGCAAAACTACTGAAATCATATCTGCTTCTCCTGTGCTTGGACTGTTAAAGATGTCCACTATGACCTTTCCCTCAGTTTAAAGAATTTAAAGGTATCAATATTGCAAAAGAGCGTTTTAAAATTATAAATGCATCACTGATCATTTTCTTTAAGTTTTCCTTGATCTAGTAAAGACAGTCAAATGCAAGAACAATACATCTACTGCGTTTGGACTTGATCAGTCCCTCACAGTTAAATATGGTATTATTCAAATTCCGTACACTTGTCACACTACATTGGAATGCATGGGCCTTAACGTTTAAAAATGCTTTGAAGTTTTCTACACGCTGATTATAGCGGCATGCAAACGAAATTTGCAGTACAAATAAAATGTGTAATGCTGCGTAATTTCTTCACAAACGCAGTTTCGTTCTCAGAGAACAGTGAGGTTATACTGCTCTCAAAGCATCAAAATGCCATTTTATATCTGGATGACATATAACTTCATTTTACAATTTCAACATTTAAGTGCCTAATCAAAAGTCTTGGAAAACTTTTCTAGATATGTGATTACCTGTTTGCATACATGTTAGCCCCCGGAACAGCAAAATCATTCTTCTTCAAGTTGCTCATTTCTTTTTCTATTGAAATGGAGAAAACGGTAATTATTTGCAGTTTAAAACAGTAAATATCATTAAATAGTTACTTTTGTGGCGAAAATACTTCTTTCAAAAATAAGTGGTTTTAGAAAACTATTTTTCAAGCTCGAACTCCGCATGTATAGTGTTAATTAATTAATCAAGTTTCTTTTATTGAATATTTAATTGGTAAAATTGCACTGATTATTTTAAGTAACTTCAGGTTACTAGATTTCTTTATGTTTGCGTGTCGCATGAGTTTGATTATTGCGAAAGTACAAAGCAAACAAATAACCACTAGCTCAACAGTCTTCAATAAAAAAAAAGATGGAAACGTTTTTCGAAAGCTTTAACAAAGCCGTTACATCCTGCCAAAGGCATTGTCGGGTGAACGAGCACCCAAACTAAACCTTTACAAGTAGCATTAGACCAAAGTTTTCCTAGCATATAAATAATTGCAAACATAAAAGAAATGTAAATTAAGTAACATATATTTACACATTAGACCTGGAGAAGATAAATTACAAAGCACAGTGAACTGTTCTTTACAGCCATTGGATTTCCTATTAAGACTAGTTTTATTGCCAAGTGAGAGCACCGCAAGCAAATATCGCACTCAATGTCTTGAGTTGGAAAACTGGCCTCAACCCACTAAGCATTAGGGAGAAAGTTAAACCACACATTATCAATATATCGCTGATTACAGGCACGACATGTGCCACTAAATAAAAAAAAAACACCGTATAGGTTCACAGTCACATCCTTCCAGAACCACTATCGCCAGATGCATGTTAAATACATCATGAAATGCTCAAGATTTCGGTTGAAGGTCCTCCAAACAAATCAGATAAAAGCAGAATGCAGGACATGTCTGACCAGATATCAAGTAGTTTCTGCTCTATGGTCGTCCGCTGTCATGGAGTATCAAAGGAGCGAGTAATAAACTGTGGTAGCGAGATTGTGGTCACATTCATCCGGAGACCCGAAGACATTTGAAAGGTTCTGAGATCCTGTTGAATTAGAGACGATCGAAAAGTGTTCAAGAAAGACACTTACTGCCATGTCAGCGGCAATGAACGTGGCCACAACCTCATGCAAGGTCACTGCTATATTGCTGGAAAATACTGCATAGTTGCACCTCAAGCATGCAATATTAATCTACGCATCTACGCAAGAAATAAGCCTTTTGTGATTACTAACCAGCGCGGCTATCATGAAGGCTATTTGGAACAGCATCGACAAAAACCCATTACGAACAAGATGGAAAAATATATACCCAGATCATGCGGAAGACCTTTGGCTGAAAACCAGTGGGTAACTGTGGCGACCTCTACGTACAGACGGATGTGTCTGTACTTGCAGACGTGGTGAAGGATTCAGCAACACCTTGCACTAGGTGGGACGCCTTTTGAAGAAGACTGGTATTAATCTTAAGTTACTGACAAACATCGACAAGCAAATGTTGAAAAGGTAAACTGCAATGGTATATTGATGGCAAGCCCCGCCATGCGAAAGGGAACAACACAATGTGTGCATCCTTTGGATGTGGCTATGAAAACGGAGAGCAATACATGATTCACCACTGAAATCTCCACCTGCACTCAAAACTTGGAATGCATGCAATCATGGTTCACGGGACATTGGAGTTTGACTAACACCCGTGGATAGTCTCATATATACAGTTCAACACTGATCCCTGTGCCAAGACAAAATCAGAATTTGAAAACTATTTCTTCAGTATTCTGAAAGAACATGGATAACTCGCATCTCACGAGGCATGTGGATGAATAAACAAGATGAGCCGTCTGAGGAGTAAAACGTTTAGCGGCAACTTCGTTGCAGTTTCCAGAAAAAAGGTCGACCTAGACTTAAACCGCTCAATCCGTACGGGGAGGTGAAGACACTTACTACCACCATATCAATATACCGGCATAGTGGAAAGGCAGACCTGTTATTCGCTGATACCGGCAGCCTGCTTTTTTAGATTGAGACTGCAGATGTCATTTCCATTAAGGCTCAAAAACAGCACAAGTGAATATCTCCGTAAGCTCCCATTCTACAGCATGGTCACAAATGGTAGTAGGCGAGTTTATCGATTAGTGAGCCGACCAAAATCGACAGCATTCTGGAGGATGAAAACGTTGAGATTTGAGAGATTAAAAGTATTTTGTTGACGGTATCAGAAGCCTACCTTCGTCAGTGCCTCTATCTGGAACGCCTTTAACAGGAAAAAGCGATTGACATTTTATGGCCGTCCTACCCAGCGATCATGACAAATGAGAGTCTACAGCATCAAGAAAACTAAACAATGGATTGCCTATTCGTTGCAACAACGCAGGCATGCGGTCACTACCTCAGGGAACTTTCTGACCTGGCCAAGCGACTCTACCAGTAGGACGATCTGAGTGTGGTAGCTGAGTATAATCAGGCACAATCTGTAGTTCCTCGCAAACAAAGCTGCTAGAAAGATTGTATATAGACGGCCGACCTAGAATGTCCAGTGTATTAGCCACGGTGAACAACACTGAGCGACCACCAACTTCCTCCGTTACCTCGAGTTAATGGTAAGCAAACGAGTCACCCCGATTTGTTAACACGAATAAACGCCCATAACCGCTAATATTTTAAAAGTATCTGCAAGACACGTAGCCTACTAGCCCCGACAATAAATATCATCTCTTTTATTACTGTCCGGAAGAGGGCATGTAGAAATCAGAAAGCTCTGGGTCGTCACCGGTGTCATTGTCTGTTTCTTTTGTTACTTGTATATTGTCTTTCACTAAGTACCAGAATAGGACGAAAACCATCAAGTTTAGTAAAATTGAACAAAAAATTTGCTTCCCTAGAATAGCAAGTGAAAATTTAAAAAGAACTTACAGTGTTGTGAATTAAATCCCAAATAGTTATAAAACATCTATCACAAGTATAAAGTGTTCCAAATGAATTCCATCTTGAATGTACTGATGTGCCTGGATCTATATTAGTATTGATGTGCTAACATTCTTGGTGTATGACAATGATATACTCCAAACAAACTGTCCCTAAATGAATTCACAATAATCCCAAAATAGTGATTTAGGCAGAAAAGTATCAAACAACACTTTGTAATTCCAAAGGATAATTTAAATAATTAATTACTCTCAAATTAAAAATGAACACAACTAAACGATTGATTCTAGTTCAGATATTAAGATAATAATAACTAATTATGTTCATCTCTACCTTTATATAATTTACGACATGATAAAAGGACCAGGATCAGGGTCAAAACATGCTTGCCTAATGTTAATTTTCTTAATATATAATCTATATAGACAAAAAATAACTATGTGGCATGTTTGCGTATTGATTATATAGCCGCTCCAAAAACCACTAGCTGAAACAGACGGTCATGCTGATAAGCACACATTCCACCGGTACCAACAGTTCCAGCTGTTCACGCTGTTTCCATATATCTGACAGTTCAGGACGGTGTACAAGGTTTTCCTGGCCTTCGGCTACCTTTTTTTAAGCCTGTTTAGTAGACACTCAATAACAACGTCATTCACAACATATGCCATCGCCTGATTAGAAATAGTACGTAGCCAAATGACGCAAGTGTTATATCGTGGCTGACAATGCATGCACAAAATAGAATATGAAGCCGACACTTCACAAGCCACTGGAGATGGAAACAAACCGGAAGAACACTGGTGTGTCTGTGCGCAAAAAGAGCTTGCCAAAACCTTCTTTTCCTTGAAATTCGTATGTCTCCGATCGACAAGTAACCTCATTAATAGAATAGGCCACGTGTCTCAATGGTTGAACAGTAGAGTTATACTGGAAAAAAGATATGTTCTGTCGCAATACTATGGTCTGTAAGAAATAAAGTAACAAACAGTCACAACCACTGCAAACGGATGGAACATCGATTGTGACTCACGGCGGACGTGTTAAAAGACCGCCCACTTCCTATCTAAAGATGTCAAGGAGACTGACACTGCTTTCACCACATCCCCGACTATCCAGTGACGGGCTAGTTGTGTGCGTGTAGAGCTACTGCTCATCAATTAAGCATTCCTATTACGCTTCTCATAGATTAACTTCAATAATGTCGCCGCACAGAAAACTCCAATATCCACCTGATTTGTATCTGAAAATGACATGCAAACTTGAAGACAACCCATGTGCTAAATTGATGGAAGTCATAATGCCACCTCCAACAAAGGTACCAATCAGCTGTTAACAGTATAGTTAGAACAGACAAAACATTTTTCATGTAAGTTGGTCTTTTATGAAGCGAGATCGTTGCCGCTTTGACTGGTAACGGCATTTCGGTAGCTGTTCCACTCCTAGGAACTGCTCGAGCCTTTTCATTTATCACCCATTAGCAAAATAAGCTAATAAAACCACAACATCAGTATATGGTCAGATTCAAGTAAAACATTACTTCAGACCAAGTACTGAGGACGCTTAAAGCCAGCCAAATAACCAAGACGAATTCAAGCTCATACTCAGTGAGAACTAAAAGTACATCGCCGATAAAGGAAACATTCGATCAAAAGCAAACACAGCAGATTTAAATGAACAAATGATAGCCAAATGAGAAGTTGAAAGCAACGTCAAAGCTGAAGATGAAGTCATGAAAAGTATTGCTGGAAAATATATATAAATTTTAGCTGTGTGGTGTCCGCGGAGACGATGAAAACAGCTGAAGCTATGAAAACATCAGTGACGACAGAACAGTTGAAACGACACCTTTCAATCTCTCATGCTCCGCTCTTGAGCAAAGAGCAAAGCTTATGCCTATGGCTAGCGCGCCTCCACTGTATGATGCACTCTGCCCTCCTAAACTTGCTGCTATGTAGAGCAGAAATATATGTTTTCCTCTTTTTATGCAGCCAGCATATATTTTGGAGTTGGCAAAGGAGCTATGGGTACACATTCACACAGGAACATGCACAGTGGAGTCTGGCACGGTATAACAAACATGCATTCCAAGTCTTTTCAGTTGTAAATGCACTTTATCAATCGCCTTACCTTACTGCAAGCAGTGCACTCAGATGATCAACTCATTTCTGAGTTGCATTTTGGTGTTCTGTCTCAAACTAGCTGTGAGAGGAATTTATCAGACCAAACTTTCGGTCGATTTGTTAAACATTTGACAAGAACACCGACATGTGACATTGATGGTCAACACAGGATGGAAGTTAATAAATGCAAGGTGTAACCCTCTATCAGTTCAACAAAAGTGTTGGCTAAGATCTATGCCAGTGAGAAGATTCCACTGTGCATGTACATCACCTTACATCCAGCAGTCCGCTTTACTTCGAGACGCCCAATCTGGTTAGGTCCGTTGCCGGAGGATATGACAGCTATTTCAGCATGGAGCGTTGAGTGGTCTTCAGCAGATGTTGTAAACCACTCCCTCGTTGTGCCGTCTGTCTGCCCTGCGGGCTTCAACCTCCCACGTCATCTGTGGACCACGCTGAACCGCTTTCGGACTAGACAGGGGCGTTGTGCAGTCAACCTTGTCTGATGGGGCAGGCCGCTAACTCTTCCTGTTGCTGTGGAACTCTTCAGACCATGTCACACATTGTGAAGAACTGTCCACTGACAAAGTCTCCCGATGGACTGCAGGCTCTGCATGTTGCTGATGATGACGCGGTTAAATGGCTGAGCACGCAATGCACACGATAATAATAATTTCAATAAAAAACAGGTATAAGTTTTTTACAAAGAAACATGGTTACAACTACCACATTAGCAAAACTATTTTAAAAACCTGGATCGTCCTCCTTGGGTACCATAGCAAGCATATGGTTAAAAATCTTTCATTGCTGTATTTTAAACACCCGCAATCAATCCAATGCATTAGCAATCATTAATATTTGACTTGTGGTTTCAAGGCTGGCATAATACACGTTTCGTAGCATATACTTTGTACATTCAGATTCATTTTGAAAGCATAGTTCGATGGTGCTTTTTTGGAATACTTTAGTATGGTGGATAGTCCGTGACTTATGTGTCGGACAAGTGATCAGCCTCCTATAACAAACAATAGAGTGTAGTCTAATATGTAGATTATGTCGTTAACAAAGAAAAATGATTAAAACATAAATCGAAAAACTTGATGTCACTGCACTCAATAATAAAAGGTAAAGACTGAAATGTTCTTCTGAAGTAATATCACATAACTAGACTATGCATATATAAAGTGACGCGAGTAACAGAACCTGCCAGTGTGTACATTATAAAACAGTATGATACACACAAGTAGCAGTACATTGAATAGCCCCAGCACCCTGGTGGCCAGGGGCCAACACCTTATTATTGGTTGGGTCAAAATTATCTAACACGCTTATTACACATAGACAGCTTTTGCTTAAAAACACTTGTCTCTACATGCAAAACAAGCATACGGAAACTAGGTTTTTGCCTCAATAATAGCATGAAATATGCCATAAGCAATCTTCTAAAAGCTTTTATAATAATAATAATAATAATAATAATAATAAGAAGAAGAAGAAGAAGAAGAAGAAGAAGAAGAATACTGCCACTACTACTACAGCTAATAATAATAATAATAATAATAATAATAATAAATATAGTTTAATTTAATTGTACGTATGAGGAAAGCATTAGTAATGCGTACACGTGCCTTATATTATCTCTTATTTATGTCTTTTGCGGAATTCGAAATTTCAAAAACTAATGTTTGCTAATTCAGTTGCACTATGGTTTCAAAGAAAGTTAGAACGGTGAGATAAACTGTAAACAGATTATAAATTAAACAAATCCTCTCTAAATCCTTCGTTTCTTAAAAAAGAAAAACATTTTCCTTAGCACTTCACTCTACCTATGTTTGTTAATAGAATGGAAAATAAGAAACATTTAGGTTCTGGTAAACTGTTTGAAAATGCGGTTTTGATTTAAGTTAGCAATATGCTTTCTTAATAAACAATCAAAACCTGTTACATTCTGTCCAGAGAGTCTTATCCTTATTGAAATGTGGATGTAAGTCATCCGATTCAATTGAAATTTATGTGTAATATTTATATGATAACCTGTATGATATGCTATCAATTATTAACCATGAGAGAATACACTATTCAGAAAAATGTCAAGACAATTTGGAACAATGAACTATATGAAGAATGTTCTTCGTGAAAACACTACAGAATTTAAAATTATGAATTTTCCCATTTTCGCGACTACTCAAAAACTGCTGAAGGCCGTACTCAAAAATAGCAACAGATGATGGCCGTACTGAAATGCTACTAGCGATCCCGCCCAAAACCCGCTATTGCCCTAGTCATATCGTTCTGCCGGACCTTTCCAAAAGCTTTAATTCTATAATGGCCAAACGCAAAATCTGCTGATAATACTGCAACTTGCTAAATTGCCCTATTCAAAACCTATTGTTGTCTCTGCTCATACTCCGCTCATATCCAAATTTTCATATACTCTGCCAGATAGACACAGTTTACATTATTTGTTTATCATTTGTGCTATTTTCTTCCCAAATATAAACCAAACAATTATTACACATTTGTCCAGTGGACAAAAGTTTGAATGTGAATTCTTTAAAAAAGGAAACATTACTGCTGCAATCCTGCTGCTTTAAAAGTACTTGTAACTACTCTAGCACTACTATTTCTATACTAGATATCCGCTAACATTTCGAATGGGTGTCAAACACAACATTTAAATGAAACCGCCTATACTTGCTCATGAGTCGACGAAACTTACAAACAACAAACATCGTGATCTGCAGTAAACAGGATATGCTATAATGTATGTGTCACTTTATTAGTGATCTACAATTATAAGCGTATTCATTCTAGCAAACAAAACTCTGTGTCATAACTTACCCGTTGGCATTGCAGCCCTCAGTTTTCTCTTGTATCTAATGAATGACAAAAATAGAATCGTTATCAAACGAATAGTCACCATGTGTCCTTAAAACGGCCTCATAATAATTGTATCGGGTCGTATTCCATTTAAAGAAATAAATTTTTCTTTTGTAAGTAAGGTAGCAGTCAGGTGGATGACAGAATGTTATTGTCATATTTCTGGTGAAAAGACCGATACACTTCCATGCTAACGTTGCCTCCATGTGATAATAAAATATTGTAATTCAGAATTCTTCATTTCAGGATTCTATCAGTATTTCACAGTATATAAATATGATCCATGGAATTAGTATTGAAACACAATACATATGCTTTTGTTTTCTTTAAAATAAAAAGAAAAATTTTAAAAAGAATCAAGCTACCAAACACCATTAGTTATTCCTTGGTAAAGACAATTCATTGGTGTGTAAATAACTTATCATTGTACTAGAAAATAGTACTGTGTCTATTCCTGATCTAAATATGACTATATTATTATCTTGATTTTGATTACAATAATATTGATTTAATGTTATGTCAAAAATACATGTAATCATCATCATTATCATCAATCCCTTAACCCAACAGATCTAAAATAAAAGCTTTCAACATAAAACGAACGCATTTTTTTAATAAATATCCAAGAATAGTGTAAGATAGTTCAAAGTAAAGCATCAAAATTATATATAAATTATTAACGTTTAAGGTCCCGGTATATTTTCCAGACAAACAGTGCATTAGCCTTCGTAAAGCTCAATATTACATCCTTCTTTGTGATAAAAAAGTAAGAATTTCACATGCAGCATTAAATAAAACAAAGCTATTATTAGTGCACATATATCATGCTAAGGAAATATTTGTTCATATAATACTCGCGTGAAAGGTAATTTGGAAGGAATAACTATGCTACTCACCTGTTAGAGCTGGAAAAGAACATATATCCCACGATGAGAATCACCAGAGCCAAAAGGCCAATCACTGCAGCCAAGACATACGTTGTTTTAGTTGATTCGTTCCCGGGAAGGTCAGATTTCAGGCTTGACTGTGGATAATGAAGACCTTTTGTTTTTGATATATTATTCTGCGTTGTAAGTATTTTATGTTTTTATCAAGTGAAGTGAAATTTAAAGTTATCTTATCTTTAAAACATGTCACCAAATCTATATCATTCTTTCTCCTATTTTTCTTCTTATTCTTACTATTATTATTATTATTATTATTATTATTATTATTATTACTTAAAAACTGTCCCAACTGCAATCATAACGCATATGTCTTATAAATTTCACGTTGTGTTTATTAAAGAAAATTTTGAAGATCTGTAGTCTAATCAGCTTTATACTTACCTCGATACTAATAATACTATGTTGGAATCGAACACTGTACAGTTCATCAGCATGTACGTCGAGAAATCTGTACATATAAAAAAGAATGCTGAATTTTTGTTAATGCTTTCTTCCCATGTTATTACTGACATATATGACAGCAAATAACACAGTACAACGTCTTTGTGGGCTAATGTTCAATAACAATGCCATTTTAAAAACGCTTTAGCTCATAAACAAAGGAATTTCAATCATTAAGCTATAATTGAAAAAAATACAGATATATCGATAAGGCAGTCCACTCACATTGAGTATATGAATCTCATTCATTATTTTTCTTCTGTCGTGACCTGCACTTATAACAACTTACTGATCTTGTCACCTTGCCCGTATAAGTACTTAACTTAATGTGCCACCTTGGATTTTAACGTAGATCTCATGTCACATTCACGTCATTTTTATATGGAAAAGAAGATATTCAAACGAGGAAGGGAACAGTACAAGTAAAAGCTAACATTACAAATCAATATTCATTGTTAACTCTTTCGTAAATAGGTGCCTCTTTTCTGTATTTCGATGAAAAATAAACAAACCTCTTTGCTTCATCAGCTGACAGTACTCTATTATTTTCATATTCAGCGATGTGGAAAAAGAGGTCAGTTCTGAAAAAAAAAATATCTCTTAAAAGTGACAATTGTATTTAAAATCAAAATTTTTCGTATTGTTAATAAATACATTGTAAAATCACAAAACATGAAATTAATCAAACTATGATAAACGGTCGTTTTTGTATATTAATTATTAATACGGCAAAGGGTTCTTCTAAACGTCGATGCATCTTGTATTAAACATATTACAACAGGAGTCCCAAAAAGATTCATACATGCTCCACTGTTGTATCTTTAGATTTTTATTATTATTATTATTATTATTATTATTATTATTATTATTATTATTGTTGTTGTTGTTGTTGTTGTTGTTGTTGTATTGATATTCCATACGGTTTTTCTAGCATAACACAACTATTTGCCGACACTAGTTCATTATCTTAGACTTCTAAAGAAATTAATATTAATACACATCAGATGAACCTAGACTTAGAATGGTTACATGGATGGAACCACACAATGGCTACACATCAAAAACGGAAGAATATTAAAATTGCCTCACCAAGTCAGATGAGTCATCCACAATTGCTTTTAGTCAATACCTGTATTACTTTTATAGATAATCATAAACATCTCGGAGAAATTCTGACAGATGATTAAAGTTGGGATATATATATATATATATATATATATATATATATATATATATATATATATATATATATATATATATATATATATATATATATATATATATAGAAAGAATTTAGAATATGCCGATATAGTATGGGAAGGGTGTAACGAAACTGGTTCTAACCGAGCGGACTTGAAAATATGCAAAACGAAGCAGCAATAATTATACATATATATTAGTTGTATTTAAAAGAGCGTAGAAAAGCCTACAGATTTGCTCAATTGTGTAAAAGGGTTAACCATATGACACCAGACTTTTTAAACGACATTTTTTCCACAATCTTTTGCTCCGCGTGGGTCAGAGTTATTCTTTAGCAAACAGTTTGAATTCTGAGACGTTATTTAGTCGTTTTACAATTTTTAAAAAAAATCATATTTTTACATCTGACTATAAAATTATAAACAATCTACTTCATAATATAAGAAACACCTATTATCTATCTGTCTTCCAAAGAGAGTTAAATAAAAACAATAAAGTTCTATCTTACTACTCCCTAGGTGAAATACACGGAGGAATAACTTTTCACTGTTTTAGGTTGATCTATACAGGATCTTATTGTTGTCAATCACTTACTCAGTTTCCCTAAGTCAAATGAAACAGAAGACCACGATTTCTGTGACTGTGAACTATACAAAATCATCAACTGCATGTATGTATGTATGTATGTATGTATGTCTCTTATTGTTGTTGTTGGGGGGGGGGGCTTAACGCCATTTTTCAGCACACGATAGGCTATACATGGCGGCCAGTATTAATGGTGGAGGAAGAAACCGGGAAATCCACGGAAAGAACCACCGACCCACGAGAAGCTACTGGCAAGCTTTCTCACATATCCACATTCGCCGAATCCTAGACTCGAACCCACGCAGACAGAGGTGAGATGGCAGTGATCCGTAACGGAAAGCGCTTTAGACCACTCGGCCACTCGGGGCCCCGTCTCTTATTGTTGTTTCACGAACAAGTATCGATACCCAAAAAGAATCAATCAAAAGGGAAATAAGAAGTAGATCCGGGACTTTATTTGAAGCAGTAATACTCTCTCCTCATGTTGAGTGCGTGCCAGAAAACTTTCCAGCCGCGTTTTATATCTTGACATTGTTGAGTGTTAAGTGGATTTATCGGAATTAGAAAATCTTTGTAATATATATAATCTGTGCACGAATTGGAGTTCACATCAGACACCTTGACTGAGTTCTCTCTCCCAGTTTCAATAACCAATTTGGCACTTTTCATAACGCACTTAATCAACCAAGAAATATGCAGCATCTTCGATATCCACATTTGTTTCTGCAGTTGGATATGTACACAAACTTAGCGGCTTGGCAGACCCTTCTTCCTCTTTCCTTATTCTAAAACTCATTCAAACCATTCACAAAGATAAATCTCATGATATTCGGTTGCCAATTGACAAAGTTGCACTGGATAAGCTTACAGTTTCTATGATGCATACAATTTCAGACCATTTCAGGCGTACCATGTATTCGGCCATACTTACATAATGCATACCTTCTCAGACCATTTCAGGCGTACCATGTATTCGGCCATGTTTACATTGGCTTTCCATGCCTTTCTCAGAATAGGCGAGATTAAAGTGCAAACAACTGCACATCAGAATGATAACTTGATACAATTATCTGAAGTCACTTTTTTCCCACAAGCGTCTTACAATCACGTTTCGACACTTCAAACACGGCTCGGGACAACCATATATATATTGCATGTTGCTGCCCAGCAAAATCCTGTGACATGTCCGATAGCTCATTTACAAGCATAAGTAACCCTCATGGGTAATACTCCAGGACTGCTTTTTATGAACCAAAATAGGCAACCAGTTTCCAGAGTAGAATTTAGTACAGAACTTAGAAGAGCGCTTTGCTTTTGTGGCTTAAACTCGAACCATTTTAAGTCCCATAGCTTCAGAATTGGGGCTTCCACTGAAGCAGCCAGACAAGGCTTCTGTGGCAACCAAATAAGGAAATTAGGCTGCTGGAGATCAGATGCATTTAAGAAATACATATGGTTAGGCAAAAGGGTCTCAGCTTTGTAACACTTCAATAATTTTTTCTAAGATCTCCATTCTGCCATATGTGCTACTTTCTTTTTCAGGTCTCGTGGGTTTCACAGACCTAGAACCAGGAGCATCGACCGTACTTTGCTGGGATATCATTCACTCGACCCGCACTAATCTGTGTCTACCTGCCTTTTCAACCGAAAGGAGCGTATGAGGGTACTCTAACAGCTCCGGAAGACGAACAGCACATTCAGGAAGTACGCGCATCTGTTTTAAAGTTTCTTCCCAATCCTCAATACATGCTGAATATATCCTAACTATAAGGGGAGTAGGAGGGTGCAGTAGTAAGCTAATAGGCAGATCCTAAACCAAACCGAGAATTATCCTATACAACTTTCTATTTTGTAATTTTATTAAGGAGTCATTTTCAGCTCTAAATAAGACTAAAAATATTTTATTGGAGTGGCCAGAAATTTTTTTTCAGTAAGCTAAGGGGCTGATCCTAAACCAAATGCAGATTCTGGACCAGAACTCCAAGGGCCTGTTGGATTAACTTTTTTAGTGATAAAATATTTTTTTCAGTATAGTAATAGGCTGATCCTCAACTAAATGCGGATTCTAGATCAAAGACCCCCACCCTGAAGATTTGTCGGAGAAAGAATAAACCTTTTTGATAGAAATTTCATATTGAACAATGAAATATTATATATAATGTACAATAATTCAATCCGACATGTTGGATTTGATCTAACAAACAGATTTTGTAAGAGATTTTATTCAATAAAATCAGCCTCATGCTATACTGGCATAAAACCTAAAATAAATAAGCGACTGTTTTAAAAAAGTTGGTTATCATATATCACCTAAATATGGGTCAGTATGGTTATTCGCAACTGAAAATGATATGAGAATAGTAGGTTGGTCAGATGATTTAATGACATTTATTGACAATATGGTTGATATTTTATTTGATAACGATATTTCTAAAGCTAATAGTCAAAAATAAACAGCAGCTGTGACGTTCGGTCTACCATTACACTGGGGTCCCTTCTGCCGGTAAAGCCTTTACCAATAAGATCCTAAGAGTCCTTTCTTTTGTTTTTTTTTTTTTTCATTTGGTTATGACCCACGGGCACTCTTTCATTGGTTAAGACCTGTCTTATGGTCCACAGGCACCTTATTGAGACTTTTTTGTCCGGCGAACATTCTTTCTGAATGCCCCTATATGGATACCCTTCAGTGAGGTCACAAGGTCACGAGCTCACATCACCGCTGCTGTTTATTTTTGTACGGCACAAACATAAACTTATCTTAACTTATCCTAAGGGACGATACAAACATAAACTTATCCTAAGAAACGGGGGATTTACCTACGTCCAACAGATTTTGTACACTCTCCCCATGATAACCCCGAGTTGAGTGCAAAAGTACACCCACCACGTGGTTACATGGTGGGAGAGTGTATTATTTTTCTGTTGGGGTTAGCACCCCCAATTAAAATAATTTTTTGGTAATCCAGAACCATACCCACCGTCATATGCCAGTGATGGGAATCGAACCACAGACCTTCAGTACGAAAATCCAATATTTCTGCATTGAGCTATGAAATCCGATTACATATATATGTTTAAGAAATTACTATATACTTACCAGTTGCCTAGTTTGTGAATAACATTTCTGAAATCTTACATTTATACAGAAAAACGAAATCAAGTCTATTTGTACAGAAAAACGAAGCGGCTGTTTACATTATAGGCAGGTCTGAAAAATTAATAGGTGGGTTTTTAGCAAGCCTGTAAAGAATCAGGGAATTCTGTTTAGAAACAGACAGACAGAATAAATACGCCTGAAAATCACCAGCTACGCTTTATTACAATAGGTGGGTTTTTAGTAAGCCTGTAAAGATTCAGGGAATTCTGTTTCAGTACGGTTTTAGAAACAGATAGAATAAATACGCCATGGAAATCACCAGCTGCGCTTTACAGACAGTCTGAAAAATCAATACAGTGGATTCGTACCAATCTAGAACAAGCTGAACGGTATTATCTCCCTTTTAAACCGATACTGGAAATTTTAAGGGATTACTGATGTAATGCCCAAGTGATAAGGTATTAATTCCGTCTTTAAAATATCTTTTATCATCAAAATTACTAAGTCCACGTTTTATTATTGTATCTGTCTCGAGCTTATGATGATTTGTTCTAATGACATTTGTCTTAATAAAACTGACATTATTGTTTAGCGCGGTTTTAAAATCATTAAAATTCATCATCTTTTTCACATATCCGCGAGGAATACCTTTCGCTTTCTTTGTCAGTTTATTATCATCTAATATCACAGCGTACATCTTGCTTCTTAATCCAACAAACTCTCTCACCGGCACAAACATAAATTCGTCTTTCATTTTACCAATAACTTTTTTATTCGTATTATCATTAAATCCACTACTTGTCGGATAATCTGATAAATCAAATAAATTTTTATTGTTATAAATATCCTGATAGACATCCTCACATTTTATATTATAAACTAGTGAATCTGTATCAGTAAATAGCAACTCCGAATCTGGCCACTGCTTTTTAGTAAAATTATAGTGAAAATCATACATTAACCACTTTGATATATCAAGTACAGCTGCACCTACATAAATCGGTTTATTTAACTTTAAATTTGTCTTTCGTCGTTGTATTGCAACAAGATTTTCATTAAATATTTCATACTAACAAAACCATCATCATTAACTAATTTATTTCTGCAACTTATATCATTTACGATTTCGACAGAAACTCTTTTTCTAATGTTTTCCATTGTCTTACCAAACACCGAGTTATTCATTAATTTGAAAAAGTTTTTCTCAAAGTCGGTCTTAGCCACAGCACGACGTTTGGTATTTAAGTCAATATAATTTGACATCCACCTCAACTGATAAAATTTTAGCACACGATGGGCTTTTCTCAGAATTAGTCCAGCATTTTCTGCTTGTTTTAAATTTTTGTAATGTATCACGTAACTTCTTTTATTTAGCAAATTTGGAACTAGCTCATTAACAATGGAATTTTTTGCTGTTGTCATGGCTCGTTGCTCGGGTGATAGTAAAATGTAATCTATCATCATCGACTCTGCAAAAAATGGGTAGTCGTTGTGTAGATTATGAAACGAACTAGGGTAATCTAGATCAACTTCAATAAAATAACTGACATTGGAAAAATTGTTGTTAATTTTTCTAGGTAAATCTTTTTCAGCTTCTTTAAGAAATTGATCTGGAGATATCCAATGAAATCCACCGCACGGCATTGGTTTTCACATGGCCCAACCATACAAATTGACGCAGTCTAGATAAATAATATAACTCGATGGGAGATTTTTATCATAATTTTTTAGATATTTATTATTAGCTACTGCATATTTTTTTGTTATAACGCTAATTCCGCCTCTGATACCATTTTCAATAAAATTAAACATATCAACGTCTGTTAAGAGATCTAATTCTATTTTGCTTGTTTTTAGTAGAGCGTTCCACGACAGTCCGGGAGCAGAATAATACCAGCAGGGATCTAAACCATAATTTTTATGACTAACTCGACGAAAACTTTCAAAAACATCTGCTAGTAATAAAACTTCTGTTTTCAAATATACAACATGATAATCACCAAATGTTTTACGACTAAATTTATTCCAAATATTTTGTGCATATTTATATTCATCGTCTGATACATCTTCATTTTTGAGTTGCGAGTAAAATTTATCTTTATCGGGCAGAGAAGTTTCATCAAATCTCCTCCAGTCGTCGAGATACTCATACGGAAAGAACCTTTTCTTGTCAGTAGATTAAATTTATCACCAAAGCAACTTTGCAGAGTATTAAAAGTGCTACAGCCTGTTACAAGCTCATCTAATGAGGCTGCCATAAATTGCAGGCTGTCAATAAAACGTAATTTTCCGAGAGTAACTGACATATATTTTTCAAAATTATTTTGTATACATTTTATCTTATTATTTAGTTTTAGTTTAGATTTAATTTCCTCATTGCCAAAAGCTTCTACAATGATATGACTGTCATAGCCGCGAAAGTTATGTAAAACTACAGGTATAAACTTTGGTGCATGAAATTTTAAATTACAATTATTATGAGCTGCCCCTCTGTATTGACCGGTCAGATGACAATGATCACGAACTTTATCACAGACTCCGTTTGAGTCTACCAATAACTTCTCGCAAATATGACAATCAACCGCTTCGTTAAATTCAAGTTGTTGCTTAGATGTTATTTTCCTTGGAGCTGTCTTAAATAATTTGTTAGAAATTTTATTAACATCGTCTATCAGATTTTTTAATAACCATACCGCCGGACTTTCAGATTCACTATCTTTACATCTATACAACTTAATCGGACATGAAAACTTATCGTCGACGCAACAAACTACTTTATAAGCTACTCCGCATGGAACATGTTGCTGTATTTTTCTTGTACTAGATTTATTAGGATTATTTTATGCACATGCCACTGGAACGAGTAGGCACTCGAAATCCGCATAAATAACGAAAGGTATATTTAACTTATGATCATAATATTTAAATTTTAAGACTTTTTCTTTTTTCTCTTGGCATAGTTATTCTTCGAACGTTGATACAGTATTTAATATGTTCCTGTAGTTTCTCATTTTTAGAAAAACCCTGCAAACATTTATAACAGAAATATTTCTTTTTTCTATTTTTATTATACTGTCCGCCAACTAAACCGTTAAAGTTTTTTATCCAAACGTAATGTCCTTTATAAAATAATAAATTTATTGTCTTTTGTGTAGCAGTCTCTGAAATATATCTTGGGTAAACATTTTCTCGTTCATCTAGTCCAAAAACATTTGCTGAAATATTATTTTGTTTTTCAAACTTTGGTATCTGATTTTCTGACACTGGAAAAGTTATTCCGTTAAAATTTAGTTCGTCTTTATATAGCAAATACTTTTCAATTCGGTCACTGTGGTCACTCTGTGGATGTCTCTCAGACAAAATTGACCAACGAGAACATTCGTTATCATTATTTTTGACATATGTACAGCATTTTTTGCTTTTAATTTTTTTTGGAAGATCAACGTAAGAACTACCTCGAAGTACGTTATATTTTGCCGTATGAATTAAAACCTCCTTTATCATTTCAAATTTCCAGCCTGACCCAGACGAAGTAAATTCCTCCAATTTTTTATTTATTTCTTGGTGTATTTCATCGGCGACTGTAGCAATATTTGTTCCAGTTAATATTTTTCGTGATTTAGCTGTTAAATATGGCTCAGAAAGTTCTTTGTCGAAACTTGTATTTTCAAAGATTAAATCAAGTATATCTTTCTCGATTGCATGTAATTTTGATAAAATCGTATGATACTGAACTATTAGTTTGATACTTTTGTGAGCTGTAAGTTCCTTAGATACAACAGGCTGTAAAAGATGATATAAATTTGTAGAGTTAAAATTTGCTAAAACATTTTGATCATCAAATTTGTAACTGTTGTCGTATCCGGAAAATGCACTAGCAACTTTTTCTGTTTTGATAATGCTCTTTTTAGCAATATCATGCAATTTTAACATTATATATAGTATTTTTATATTTAATTGATTTTTCTTTTTTACTTATTTTTCAATTAGAGATATAAAATCCCTATAGTATAATGACAGAAATTTTGAGATATATCAGAATGACAGCAACCGAGCAAGAAACTTATCATATTCACCCAAAGTACAACTTATATGCTGCAAATGCACTTGGTTCAGTTATTAACATAAAATCTAAGATATCTGTAGGAAAACCAACACCAGCTTGTATGATAATTTCAGTAAAAGGTGATGATACAGATATCACCGAAATGTTCAGAAAAGATTTTATTTATACTTTGTTTTGCGATGATATTCCAGCTGGACAAAGAGTCTATAGAGTCAATAATTCGATTACTGATGATAATATCGAAAATTTAGCGTTACAAGATGAATATCAGCCTCATCCTGTGTTTGATTTATATGAGGCATCTGACAAAGGAATTATACGAAATAGAAAAACAAAAAAGTTGTTGGTTTTATGCAAAACAGCGGATATTTGATGGCGGTGATACGTGGAACTAAAACTGATCAAGTTCATTATCAATCTCATCGCTTTATTTATGAAACGTTTAATGGTGCTATTTCAAATAATTTAGTTATCGACCATATCAACACCATAAAGACAGATAATAAGATTGAAAATTTAGATTTAGTTACACCAAAAGAAAACACCAAAAGAGGAATTGGTGGTGGTAATAATTTTAAAAATCCTAAAAGATCCGTTATTTCAGTAAATCTTGAAACTGAAGAAAAAATTAAATTTAAATCGATCACAGCTGCTGCAAGATATCATAAAATTCATCCACAGAGAGTAATAGATGCAGCTAACGGCAAAACTAAAACAGCAACGTCAATGTCAACATTTGATAGATTTAGTTTCAGATATGACAATTAATGATGTTTCTGAGCTCGGTTTTAGTAAGACAACTATGACAAAACATCAAAATATCATCTTTATCAAATTTTAATGTTATAAACGAACTTTCATTAAGTTTATTTTTTTCTGCCGTTGTTAGAAGTATTCTGTCATTTTCGCCTTGCATTATATTCACATTAACCAAACATGCACTATAGCCAGACAAACATTTTCTAACTGCTTCGGCTACTCCTCTATAATTTAATATATTAACTTTTTGATGATATTTAACCTTAGAAATTTCAGTGGGTATTTCCGGAGATTTCGTTTCGCTGGCCATTATTATTTATAATTAGACAAAAGTATATTATAATATGAACCTGATGAAAAGACTTGCTGATATATATTCGGAAGATTATATCACTAACGACAAAGTCGCCAACAACAATGTTAATATAATCTCAGATAAATTTGCTAGCTATAGCGAAGATGATATTTTATACGACAAAAATGGCGATGATGAAGTAGTTGCTGTCGCTGACAGAAAAAATTACAGCAGGCCGACAACTGGACGATATAATGTTAAGTATCACATTGCTAAAAAAAATAATAAAGTTTAATTTTACTGTTGCCGAACAACAAATATTTTGGCAGTTTATCAAACCTTTTTTAAATCTGAAAATAACTGGCCATCAAAGAAATATAAAATACCATTTTATTTTTGTTAAATATTTAATTTAATGCCAGTTGATAATGCAAGAAAATTGTATTTAATTTCGTTATGTAAAACTATTAAATGTAAATCTGTACTTGTGAAGTACGAACAAATTTATAATAACATTATTGGAAAATTCTAATTTTATATCGCAGTCGATGAAATCGACTTAGTTGGCACCCAGCTATTAAATTTATCGCTATACCCGCGCCACTTAACTAAACTGCAAATGTGGATATGTGAGAAAGCTTGCCAGTAGCTTCTCGTGGGTCGGTGGTTCTTTCCGGGGATTTCCCGGTTTCTTCCTCCACCATTAATACTGGCCGCCATGTATAGCCTATCGTGTGCTGAAAAATGGCGTTAAGCCCCACAACAACAACAACAACAACAACTTAACTAAACTTTTGTTGCCGCGTTTTCGGATAACTTTTTCAATAACAAATACGTCTTGGGAAGTTTTCTGAAGTTCTTGTTCGTAAAAACTACCGCTTATAGGCTCATCTAATAAATCTTTTAACGCGTATGTTACAGGGATTGTTAAAAGTACTTTATCAACAACAAATACTTCTTCGTTCCAGTTTGGAGTAAATCCTTTTTCAAATGTGTTTTGTTGTTTTTTTTTGTCAGAGAAATTCTAACTCGATCACCAACTTTAAATTTATGTCTTCGGTACATGTTTTCGTTTGCTAATATCGGATTTTTAATTGCGTCATTCGGCAACATTTTAATGGTTCGGTGTTTCGTGTTATTGTATTCGTCAACAATGTTCTGTAAATTATCAATATATTTACTCGGATTTTTAACTGTCAAATACTTATGAATTTTTTCGTTTAGTGTACGATTAAATCGCTCGACGACAACGCTTTTACCTTCGTTTCTTGTAACATATTTTTTAATGTTATTTTGGAGCAAAAACTGCTCGAACTTTTTATTAAAAAATTCTGCTCCGTGATCAGTCCAGATTCTATTTGGTTTTCTTTCTGTAGTTGTTATTATTAGCTTTAGCGCATCAGTTATTGACGTTCCAGTCTTATCTGAAACTGGCACACTGAAAGCATATTTACTAAAGATATCTATGACATTGAAAAGATATTTTCTTGGAGAGCCGTCAGCTCCAAAGTTAAATTCGGCTAGATTTGACACATGAACTAAGTCTATCGCCCAGATATCATCAACGGCATTTGCAACAACTTTACTTCGCGGAAACTTTTTTTTAGGTTTGTGTAGCTCTGACGCAAGCGTCTTCACCGCAAGATCGTCATACAATTGTCCAAGACGAGGCTTTCCAAGACCTAACTTATATTTTGCTCCAATAAAACCCTGCACCAACTTTCTGTCAATACGCTCTCGCATATTTACAGGTTTCATATCACGAAGTTCGTCTAACATTACTTTATCGCAGCTGTGTTTATTTTGTTCGCTGTCTGGAAGTTCAATGTCTCTGTAGCAGATATCATGGCGCATAGCTATTGCATCAACTTGATTGTAAGGCTCTTGTCCTGCAGGGGATTATCATTTTCATCTAGTTGTTTATCAAGAGGATTACAAGGTCCGGTGTATTTATGGCCTGGCAATGTCCAACCGCCTTTTGGTTTCGGTAATTTGCCAATTACTTTATGTATATCTATACCAAAACAAATTATTTCTCTGTTGTTACATTGTTGGCAATATCTGACAATTTTATTTTGCTCGAGACATAAATCTCTATCGGAGTCGCAATTGCATATCATTCTATTTATTTTCAGATTTATAATAATATTTGTTTTCAGATTTATAACAATAATTGTTTTCAGTCGTCTGCTAAAATAACCTTGTCAACGCAACCAGCTCCGGACAATTTCCTCAAAAACATACTTTTTCTTTTTCCGCAGATTGCGCAAAGGCTTTTCAGCATCATCCTGTTGTTCTTTGTTTTTTTCTGTTGTTTCATTGATATTTTCTGTTTTAGCTTTACATTTGAGACAATATGTTGACATTATATATTTGTAATTTAGACAAAATTGCAAAATTGAGTTCAATTTTTCCAATTTTGTGCAATTTCATCATTGGCGTGAGAAGGATGCTCGTCAAACTGTAAAATAAATTTTAAAAAATCTGAGTCAGACTTCCTCAAACTCGCGAACATCTGCTTAATGAACATCACGCAATAATATCCACTAGCAGAAGTTCCAATAGGTTGAAGTTGATTGGACGAGTAATTAATTACTTTATATTTTTGAGATATATATTTTTAATTACATCACTTGGTGGAAGTCCAAATGAATCAAAGTAATTGTTATTATATACTGCTACCAATGTGTGCCAGATCCGTCGTTGAAATCTTGTATATTTATCACACACGAACCTAGCGACGGTGCCGCAGCAGGCGATTTTATCGCCTCAAGTTCATCTTTGGAATAAACTCCGTGGAAATTTTTTACTTGTTTTAGCTTATCAAGTATATCAAAGTTACTTAACGCGGTCGCGTGCCCGGTAATGTTAGTCCTCGTCCTATTCCCAGCAGATTTAGCAGTAGACTTCCCGCTAGTCCCGCTAAAAGTGGAGCTATTAGAATAAATCCTCCTTTGGTTGTTCTTCGACGTCGCGGTGTCTTTTTTTTTCGATGTTGTTTTTCTTTTTACTGTTTTTCGTTTGGGCATTTTATATTTATCAGTCACATAAAATTAAACTGAAAAGTTAAACTAAAAAATTAAACTAAAAAGTTAAACGAAATATTAAACTAAAAAGTTAAACGAAACATTAAACGAAATATTAAACTAAAACGTTAAACGAAATATTAAACTAAAACGTTAAACGAAACATTAAACTAAAAAGTTAAACTAAAAAGTTAAACAAAAAAGTTACACGAAATATCAAACAAAATTTTTTTTTATACCACTGCCAACAATACCACTGCCAACAATACCATAACCTTCAACTGCTTTTTTCGTTGCGCCGGATACTGCTCCAGACGCTGCTGCTAATCCTAAGGTACCTAACACCGGCAAAAGTTTGGGTATTAACGTTCTGGCCATTACCGATAATGCCGGACCGAAAAAGCCGCCATGTTTTGCCATTGCTGTTATTTGTGTGGCACTTAAATTTAAAACTAAAGGTTTGCGTACAAAATCTCTAGAGATTTTGCTGCGGTTATACTTATTTACTTGTTTTTTGGTTAACATTAATTTTGTTAAAATACCCCCAGCACCTGCTGGTGCACCTGCGTTAGGGTTGATTTTTAATGATACCTGCCTCTTCTTTGCAACAGCAGCTGCTAATATTTTAACTTGGCCATCAGTCAAATGTATTTGTTTTGCAATATATTTTGTCATCTTATATTAAAGTTACAGATTAAACTTGTAATTTTGCATTCAAACTTTCACCGACATTTTACCTCCGACATAGTCGACTGTAACTTCTCTATCGCTGATCACTAACGCGTACACGTACAACTGCGCTGCTGGAACTGCTCCGAGCGTCCATGTAATTTCAATATCAGCTGAAAAATTAACATCTCTTTCATTTTGTTTACTAACATCAAAATGAAATATCGGATAAAGTGTACGAAATTCCTCTACTGATATCTGGGATCCATCTCCAACGTCCTGATATTTTTGTATTGCATCGAGCAGGTACATGTAAGGTCGAGTAACATTTCTATTAGCGTCATCGGTAAAATTGCATTCTATAGCTCGTTCTGGATATTGCTTTGAATTTATTCTAGCATATATTCGTCTAACATCGGCATTATCAAATATTGCATTATTTTGTTGTTGGTTACTACGTCGCGCTTGTTGCTGAAATGCAACAAAAATAATTGTCTTGACAGTTGTTCACTTGATGTTGTTTCGCTATGTATAGTCGGTGGTATTTTGAATAGCTGTTTGATATATTTTATGCTGCTGAAAATTGATTTTGTTTGTGCGGTTTTAAGAACTTCATCTAGTTCGAGCGATTTTGTTACTGTCGGTGTTATTCGTGGCATCCAAAGTGCAGTTTGTTTATAATAAACTGTACATCAGCTCCGCCAGTTCGAAATAAACAATCATTTTGTTCTGCTCGATCTAAAATAAGTGTGTGTTTAACTCCACGAAATACTTTATTGTAATCGCGACAAAAGCCAAATATTGTACTTAACGGCAGCATCATTGTAATTTGACGTGATCCTGCTGCAAGTGCCTTTCTCTTAGCATGACCTTCAATGTAACGTCTATTTCGAAATCCAATTGTGTTAATAACTAAATTTAACATTACAGCACCGTCATCAGCTGCACCTGGTGGTGCTATACCAAGATTATTACAAGCTGCAGTAAGTGAGACTCTTGTAGCGTCTTGATTAGCGTCTCCGGCTGGTGCGGCTATACCTAGCACGTCTGCATTAGCAATAAGAAAAGTTCTTACAATTGGAAAATCTGCAGCAGCATTAGCTCCGTGTATTAAAACACCTTTTGAAATAAGTTCATCTGACGCAGGAATTATTGCACCACTTCCAGTATCTTTAAACCACATCATGTTAGTTGCAGTTGATCTAGAGTAATCATCAGAAAACGAAATAGTATTTAAGATTGTACTTGCAACTTGCAGGTGACTTGAAATATCTTCAACAGTTTGATTGGCCACCTGATATCTGGCACTTTTAAATAAACACCAGCCAGTATTTACAAGAGCTACTTCTGTTCCAGCTGCAATTGCGACAATTGGAACAGCTACTGTCACAATCTGTCCGCGAACTTCCAACATTGCCTTGTGAGGTAATAAAAACACATCTTCATCTCGGGTATTAAATGTTCTAACACCAGCTTTATTTGGCTCATTAGAATTTTCGTCGAGATACTCAATATATTCAAATTCTGTTACAGTTTTGTCGATGTCATAAGGTTTTCTGACAGACAATTTTTATTTATTAGATTACATAAAATTGGAAAAATTCTAACGGTTACTATGTAATTGGTGTTGTTGCTTTAGATCTTAACTTTTGTATAATCAGCTCGCCCTTTGGTGATAAAAGTTTTTTGTTGTTGTTATCATAGCACGTTTAGTTTCTTTTGTTGAAGCTATTTCTGATATAGCCTGTTTGATTGTCGGTGGTTTCTGAGTAATTTTATCAGTTATTTTTTGTCCCACCGCAGTTCCGCTGCAGATGCGGCTCCAGTTGCAAAAGCTTTTGACGCGTCTAGTGCAATTGGTGCAACTTTATGCGCGATTCCCGGAACATTTTCAATAATTTTAGTAAATATATTTCCAAGAAATCCACCAATAACTTTTCTTCTGTAAATTTGTTTCTGTTTCATTATATCTGAGGTTGCATAAAACAATAGCCAATCACGAAGTCGCAATAACTTTGTTATTGTACCCGTAGGTGTAAATAATAAGTAACAACCTCGTTATTCAGATCCAGCTGTCGTCCAGATTGATCTGTCAACTGCATATTTATACTCGTTATTTGATTTTCAACATTGAGCGGATAATAAATAACTTGTCGCGGACTAATTTGCATGAGCGATCCCGGTGGAACATCTGGCGAAAAACTATATATCGTTTGTCCTTTACTACCCTGAGCTGAGTAAGATCCAGACGCAATGGAGCAATTTATCAGTATTGTATTTTCGTCAGTTATATTTACTGGAAAATCACCGTCAAATGTTATAGTTTGTCCTGGTTCAGATCTATATTCTTTATGAGTAAATCCAATCAGCGACGCTATGCTCTTTGCTGATGAAAAATCTACTATAAAATTATTTTTTAATGTTATTCTGGCGCGTAAAGTATTATAATTTGGTGTTTGTTCAAAATTGTCAGCGTCTCTTTTATCGAAAAATGTTATTCTTTCGCGTATCGTCTTATTTAAATCGGTTATGTTGTAGGCTCCTTGCGGAATATTAATTATAACCCAACCACTGTATCCGTTGGGGGGGGGGGGAGCATAAAATATAAATTCATCGTTTACTTCAGTTTTTACATTAGCCATGGAATGCCAACACGTACATGAAATTAGTCCAATTTCATACTGTTTTTCAGTATCAAGTTGTATTGGTGGAATATAATTTACTGAAAAATTTGCGCTATCTTTCGCGCTAGCTAATGCGTTAGCTGTACTAGAGTCTAGTAATAGTGTTGTTGACATTGACATATATAACATTTTACAAAATTAATATTTACAAAATTAAATCGATTAAATCGCCGCGATTAAATCGCTATGTAAAGTTTCGTATTCGTCAGATGTTAATAAATTTTTCGATCTTAAATGATCAAGTATATCAATAATTTCATTATCAATTTCAGCGCCAACATTTCCGGCTTCCTTTGATGATATCAACAGCATTAATCTGCCTATCATTTCGGCAGTTGATGTAAATATTTTTACACCTGTTCCAGTTACTGGCGGTTTTTCAAGTGATCTTTTTAGAGCTGCTTCTTCCGTTATTTTCTTACCTTCGGCTAACACTTGTTTGTCATATTCTAGTCTTTGATCATCATAAATTTTTGCTTCAGTAGTTATACTACTAAGGTTTTTATTATGTTGTATGTCATTTTTTATATTATCAATAACTTGCTCATAATTTCTAGCAATAAATGCATGTCGATATAATTTAATATTTTGCTTGTAGTTTTTATTTTTTACTGTTATATTTTTGATATTATCTTCACCATGATCTTTATTTATTATTTCTCATAGTTTTTCTAATTTTTCATCAGCATTAAATTTATCTTTTATAATCTCATATAATCTAACATTTTTGTATCCATACTCTTTATTAAAATAATCATATTTGGAATCTTTTATTTTATCATATATATTTCTTGTGTCAAGTTCAAATTCTTTTCTAAGAGCTTCTTCTTCAACTTTTTTTCTATATCTTCTAACTTTCTTCTAATCGGCTCAACTGTTAAATTTGCTAATCTTCTTTCAAGTTAAAGTGGATGATTTATAAGCCGATCTATTTCAGCTTGTCTAGCAACAGGATCAGCAATATGCTCTGAAAGTTCTTCAGCTAATCTTTTTTTTTTCCTCGTCAGATCTACCAATAATTTTTGAGGCAGCTGCTTCTTGTTGTTCTTTAAAAATACCAACTAAACCTTTTTCCTGTAGTTGCTTACGTTCTTCTTCTGACATCAATTTAGTTTCAGGTTGTTTTCCAAGTAGTGCTTCAGTAACCGGTTTGAAAATCGCAGCCGTTGTTTCTTCTGCAGACACTTGGCCACTTCGTGCTTGTTGAATCATCTTTCTAAGTCCTTCTTTAGATTTAACAAGTTTTTTCAGATTTTCTATATGTTTTCTGTATTTTGCTTGTCTTTCCATAATTATATATAAATTTTATATAAAAACAAAAACTTACTGCATGTAACTGTCAATACAACAACGAAACATTTTAGTTGGATTATGTGTTAGTTTATCAAATAAGAAAAAGTTATATTTATCCGCTGTCGCTTTATGATATAATTCAATAAATTCATCTTTTGTCACATCACCACATTGCTCGTTTGCAATATTTCTAACGTCAACATTGTCCAGTCCCGGAAATAACATAAAACAGCCAGTATTTGGTCTGATAAATCTGTCAACATTATAAAAACCTTGGGCTAAATAAACAGAATTACATTTCTTATTACGTGATAGTGAAAAATATGATCTTATTTTGTTCATCTCTACATTATTTAACGGAATATCGTCAAAAACAACTATTTTATGCTCGGACGAATCAAGTTGATTAACTGGAACAAGTTCTTCTGGTTGTTTGATAATAAAAAAATCTTCACCAGCATCAAGATCATCACGAAGTTTGTCATTATATTCGCTTAGTAGCTCGTACTTATCTTGCTGTGGATTAATTGTGTAAATATAAACTCGATCGTAATTAAAATTATCCCCGAGAAGTAAATTCATAAGCAAATTTGTTTTTCCTGATCCAGTTCGCCCAACAATAAGATAATGACAATCTCAATGAAGTTCATTTTCATGTTTATGTTTCACCAACCGCTCTGTATCAAAATTTAATATCGGTGACGACGTTGTCGTTAATTTTGCCATTGTCTGTTATACATTTTATGTTATATTAAATAAATAATGAGCCATTATACAAAATTTGGAACAACATTAGGAGATTCATCGGCCATATTAACAAACGACAATATTGATTTATCAGGTTACCTAAAATAATATGGAGACACAATGACAAGAAACCTGTCTATGTCAAATCAACGAGTAATATATTTAGAAACAGATTATCCGCCAATAAATGTTGTTAATACACAAGCTGTTAGTTATAAACAACTAAAATCCGTCGACGGTAATAAACTAGATAAATCTGGCGGAACTTTAAGCGGCAACTTAGATATGTCAGGGAAAAAGATTATATATTTAGAGACTGGATATTCACCAGCGAACTTAAATCAAACACAGGCTGTAAGTTATGCACAACTAAAATCTGTTGACGATAACAAGTTGTCTCTGACAGGCGGAACTTTAAGCGGTAACTTAGATATGTCGAGTAAAAGAATTATAAATTTAGAGATCAGGTATCCGCCAGCAAACTTAAATCATACACAAGCGGTAAGTTATTCACAGTTGAGATATGTGGATGATAACAAACTTGATAAAATCGGATGAACGGTTATAGGCAATATTAACATGTCGAGGAAAAAAATTATTGGGTTAGAAATTGTATATCCGCCCGAAAACTTAAATCAAACACAAGCTGTAAGTTATGCACAACTAAAATCTGTTGACGATAATAAACTTAACAAAGCCGGCGACACAATGACAGGTAATATTAACATGTCGAGTAAAAAAAATTATAAATTTAGAGACTGCATATCCGCCAGAAAACTTAAATTAAACACAAGCTGTAAGTTATGCGCAACTAAAATCAGTTGACAATAATAAACTTAACAAAACCGGCGACACAATGACAGGTAACCTTGCAATGAACAATAACTCAAAAATAACTGGACTACCAACAACCCCGCCACAAGCCGATGCTGATGCTATTAGTTATGCTCAGTTAAAGAACTTACCCCATATTTTAAGAAATCCTGTGGTAAGGTGACAGGCAATATAAACATGGAAAATAATAAAATAATTACGACATATGTTCCAGTTAACCGTAACGATCTGACAAATAAAGCTTATGTTGATAGTCTGTCTAGTGGTATAAAACGAACTAAAAATAATGTTGGGTATATTCCAACACTTTATAAAGCAACTGACAACCGAGCCGGGTTTGAGGTAAGCGCATCAGTATATTATCCTGAAAATTATCCTTATTACGCTTTCTCTGATAGACATGAGTGGACGACCAACGGAGAAGTTGAACATTTTTGGATCAAAATTAAATGTCCTACTGTAGTTGCTATTTGGCAATTTCATTTGCGCGGCATATTAAACTCTAGTGTTGGCCGAATTTATAATTGGCAATTGGAAGGATCAAACAATGATATCGACTGGACAACATTATATAGTGCAGTAAATATGTATATTTCAACAGCACAATATTTTACAGTCCCGACAGAAAATATTATTAACAAGTACTTATATTTTCGAGTTAATGTTTTTGCTGCTGAACAGCCATTTCCGGGACTAACAGCATTTCAAATATATACACTCGATGATCAAATTTAATCGATTGCTATAAAATAATGACAGAACCACCAATTATAACTGTTGCGAGGGAATTTTATGATTATATTCTTAACCGTAGAAAACACTTTTGGGGTGAATCACTAGCGGTAAGTGCGATAAATGCTAGAAATTTTTTTTCAATTTCAATGATAAGTTCTATTGTTAGAGGAAGAAAAAAATTTTGTTCGTGTTATGTATATGCGAGGACCACAACTAAAAGAAGCAATAGAAAATTTTGAAGTGATAAGTAGATACTGTCATCCTGACGATTGTCTGGAAGAACAAAAACAAGTTGAAATCCTGTTTAAAAAAATATTGCTCGAGCTTGATTTTGGAAATTTAGATTTGATAATAAAATCGGACTTAATAAAAGCACGAGCTTACGGTAAAAGAGATGATATTAAAAAAAAAAGCTGTAGAAGGTAGTCATGATAGCCTCAGCAGATTTATGGAATCTAAAATAATAAGAAACAAGAAGTTATACAATAGTTTTTCAAAACGAGAAATTTTTTAGTATCTCGGTATGTACTACCACGACAAAGAAACTCTAATTAAAATTGTTACTATGGCATCAGACACTGAGTTAATTATTAAAGCTTACGCAAACGCAATTTTGCCAATGATACGTAAAAAAAATCCCAGAATTTGATCCGATTATTGTTGACAGATCTATAAAGATAATCAAAAATTTTGACGATGAAATTAGTGATCTTAATGATATTGAGCGAGAAAATTTTTTTGATAAAGTCAGCCAAACAGATTTAGTAGCAAAGTCTGATTCTTATTTTGATATAGATGAAGCGGATGATCTTCCATTTCCATCAATCCACCACTCTAGGCAATTGTCATTACGAAATTATTACAATGAAGTTGAAAAAATATTCACAAAACAATATGAAATATTATTTTTTAAAATAGCTTCTGCTATTGGTCTGCCAACAAACGAACCAAAATTACTTAAAAAATTAATGCTAGCAAATTTTGTTGCCGCATATGCAATTATCAGACAACATCTTGTTTTAAAAAATTACACGTTAGATCAAGTACGCTTGGTGTTAGGGTATATTGATAAAACAGAAAGCGATTACAGCAATTTGGTGAATGAAACAGATTTGTATGCGGTTGAAGTAGGAAATACTTTTGACTCATACGCCTGGTTAAAGAAAAATGAGGTACTAACAGATGAACGATATAAGGACACTTCGTTAGATGTTTATGACAAATACAGAATTTTTATATCTGATCCTAATAATAATAAGTTCCGCGAATTTCTTGATTCGATTGCTGGTACTGGAACTTTTGTCTTTATAAAAAGTATTGTATAATGAAAATACATATCATCGATTTCAACCACATTTCAGAAGAAATTCCAAAACAAGATGTTGACGCGCTAGTACAATATTACAAATACTTCGAGTAATATCATATTTGCCATTGTTAATGACTGGCTCTGGTACAATCTCAAGTGGAGCATCATTAAATCCGTTTTTGTTAATAATATCTGATGCCGGTGTCTCTCTTTCAACACTTGTAAAAAAAATGGAACTTAAACTTGAAACAAAAAAAAATTCTTGTAAAACAGCAAGTATCACTTACAAAGAATTACTTGATCAGATACGATCTTACTTGCGAGGTGTAAAATATGATACGGACAATTTAATACGCGAGTTTCGTATTATTGACAGTATGTTAACGGATATTCTACCAATGAGAGCCAGCAGGTATGAAAAAGATTATCATAAAATATGGTTACAACAGTAGCATTCCAATTTTGGAAAGGGGTGGGGGGTCTCTGATCTAGAATGGTTTAGGATTAGCCTATTACTATACTGAAAAAAAAAAATATTTTATCACTAAAAATGTTAATACAGCAGGCCCTTGGAGTTCTGGTCCAGAATCTGCATTTGGTTTAGGATCAGCCCCTTAGCTTACTGAAAAAAAATTTCTGGCCACTCCAATAAAATATTTTTAGTCTTATTTTGAGCTGAAAATGACTCCTTAATAAAATTACAAAATAGAAAGTTGTATAGGATAATTCTCGGTTTGGTTTAGGATCTGCCTATTAGCTTACTACTGGTGCTCTACTGTCCCGGCACTACAGAATGCATCGGTATAATTTTCATTAACATTGATATTTTCTTTTCTTTGATGCTGGACATTTTTGTTCTTTGCCCCACCCATCTTTTTGTGGCTGCCAGAAATGCAGCAAGCTCTATTTGTTGTATTTCTGTTTATGGCGGTTGCAGCCTCAAAAAATTTCTGTATTATACGCTATATCTCATTGTTCAATTTCTTAGCATGTTTACTCTATAGACTCTGTCCAAATAGATATATTATGCTGCAAATACTTAGCAAACTTTTGGTTCACTAATGTCATTTATGTTGAATACAAAGTCACGAATGTGGCCAGCATCAAACACAACGTTTGTCTTTGTTTTGATTACGTACCCATATACTTTGACTTGGTGTAATATGTGCACGACTGACCTAAGGAATTCTGTCTTTTCACTCTCTATCTTCCTTTCTACTCGGAAGAGTAGGCTGGTATATGCACAGTTAATTTTACAATCTCATCCAACAAGTTAATAATAGAGAACCATGTGTTTTCATTCACTTTCCTTCTGACAATAACTTGCACCCCTCTTCTACATGAGTAAGAACACATCACATAAAACGATTTACGCTCGCGGAAGGACATTTATGGGAGGTGTGATTGGGTCTAAAATTTCCCGCCAGATTTGTCGGGTAACGCACTGTCAAGGCCAATATATTTAAAGTTTTTAATCACGTGTTTGGCCCAGTCAATCGCAATGCTTTCGTATCGACTGCGCGCGGAGGGATTTACTCTGCTAGGGACTTTGGCATCAGTTGAGCCAATTTCTTTCTGGGGTGCGGACGTGTTTTCTTTTCCTGTAGAAAATTTTCCCACCTCTACCCCATCATACCTCCTTGTATATGATTGTTATATGCTATCTTGTTGTTAATGATATGTTTTTTTTTCTGTTTTGTTTGGGTTTTTTCTCTCCATTTGTTCGGCTTTTTGGTGGTTGCATCCGCAGTAATCTTTTATAAGGTTATGCGGCTTCTACAGTCTCGTTGTTTTATAATGCCGCTCGTCTCAATGTGTCATTTGTTACCACCTTTACTTGATATATCTTGTCTGAACAGTGACATTGCTGTAAATACATAGATTAAGTTGCGTCTGGGGACAAAGGCTATAGAGTAAACGTGCTAAGAAATTGAACAATGAGACATAGCGTATAATACATAAATATTTTGAGGCTGCAATCACCGTAAACATGAATGTTATATACTGAGCAGACTCAACCTAACCTATGTATTTACAGTAATATAACTGTTCAAACAAAATATATCAAGTAAAGGTGCTAACAAATGAAACATTGAGACGAGCGGCATTATAAAAAACAACGAGACTGTAGAAGCCATATAGCCTTGTAAGAGATTACTGCGGATGCAACCGCAAAAAGACCGAACAAATGGAAAGAGAGAAAAATAAACAAAAACTCAAACAAAACGGAAAACAAACATATCATTAACAACAAGATAGCATATAACAATTATATACAGGGATGTATGATGGGGTGGAGGTGGGAAAATTTTCTACAGAAAAAAAAACACGCCAGCACCCCAGACGTGTTTAAAAACTTCAAATATATTGGCCCTTAACAGCGTGTTACCCGACAAATCTCTGTAATATATACAATCTGTGCACGAATTGGATTTCCTCTCGAACAAACAAAATTCATAAAGAACATGTGACCTAATTTAAGTGACACACATCTCATAGAGTGCAGCTCCAGTTTTTTCCCCTCAGAACATTACTGACAATATAATACCTAGTGGGGATTTTGTTTTCATTTATTTTTGCATGCCACTTGGCCTTGAATGATACTAAGTGCTTTCAAATATTTTTTCTTTCATTGGTAAACTACAATGCCACTTTTTATGGCACTGGTACCCGACACGCCACTAAATTGATGAAAGTGATTTTTTTTTTTTTTGTTTTTTGGTGGATTTTTGTGGGTTTTTTTTCAAAGTAGTGTTTCACGCATTTATAATACCACACGTAAATTCATTCATGGCTGTGGGCCTTTCAGGAGATTACACTTTTTGATTCTGGTCCAGATTCATTGAATCTAATAAAATTAAATACTATGGAGATGAAACATCTTGACATTTCCGACAACGAAGATTGACATCACACTGGCTCGTCAATATGCTTGCCAGCGTGTTACCCTTAGTGGTGTGTCCAAAATACGCAAGTGTAACGATGTGAATATATGCAATAATCGTCGGTTGATACATTCTTAGCAACCTGATGCTGCTATAAGAAAAAAACTCGCACGCCTCGCTTACAGCGCCATTGGACAATAATGAAGTGCTGCACATGTATATTCAATGTGTCACTTCAGGCAATCAGATATTCTTTCTTATACGGACTTCGACTGCATAAACATCGAAATGGATTAAATATCTGAGAAATTAATATACTCCGAGCTTTGACGCAGAGCAGCAGTTACAAGAAAAGACAAAAAAGGCGAAAGCATACAAGTGGACCCCACGATCACACCATTGCTGAAAACGTACTTTTATAATAAAGTTGCAGCAGTGATAATGATGTGTCCCCTCACTAAGTTTCATGATTTCAGTACACCACTAAAAGCAACAATGTTCACTTAAGCCAGTAAAATGTGAAATGTTGGTCAAAGTGAAGTTCTTCCGTTATAAGAATGTAGAACTAGTAGATTTGGTTACAGCCCTATAATCTGATTATCCTAGCATTAACAGAGTTAGTGAAATAAACTTAAATTATAACATATAAACATTGTCAGTGAAGCTCTAAATACTGGTCACAGTGACCTTCATTTGTGATAAGGCTGTAGAACCCATCAAGATGCATTCCTATACTTCGTTTCTGTGGTTTCAGTTGTAATAGCTTGCATACAGGGTGTAAACAAATCCTGCGCGAAAAGCCAAAGCTTACTCAAGAATGTACAAATCATGTACATATATGTACAAAGTTGACCACCCTCGCGATAGATGATATGAAACCCTCTTCAAACTTTTCCTACTACTTTGCAAGAAAGAATGGGTCAGATACATATGTATATGATTTTTATATGAGTGGATGCCGACACAGGCTTCAGTACAGTGACTCTCCACTGCTTTGTAGAAATGGACACAAACGCACAAAATATTCAAGAAAAAGTTGTTTCTAATGAATGAAAAACAATGTTTTTATAATTTCTATTTTTGTCGTCAAACGACAACTCTCCAAATGAAGACATCTTACTGTAACTTAAAAAAGCCACATAAATATATGTAAAAGAAACACACACATAGACATACACACAAGCCATCGCACATATTAGATCGAGCTCGATGCACCACTAATAATATCGCTCACGATAAATTGATCTTGCCCAGTTTCGAAAAGCACACTGCATTTACATTTCTCTGCCAAAGACTTTAAAACCGAAATGTTGACGTCTCCATTAATATCAACATTTTGCATTCTGCAGAATTTAATTTATAACATTAGTAATTGTTGTACCTGGTGTACAGGACAAGAAAACACTTCAGGTCCCAGTTGCGCTAAGGTTGTTTTCAAAATTGCCCATTAAATTGAGACTTTTACGTCATCTGTTTTCAGTACTGTGTAAGAGACATAGGAAGTAGAAATAATGAACAATAGTTATTTTCATTGTTCTCAGATCTGAGAAAATCCTCAACGCTTCTTCTAAATTAAGCCTTAATTTAAGATAATATGAATTTATTTAATTTTGTATATCTGTAAAAACTTTTTTAATAAAAAAAGTTTGGCTTCATCCATAGGTGGTAAGAAAGATAGTATTTAACAATTTCATTCTGAATACGAAAACTTTAGATATGACGTAAAATCAAGTCTAGGTACTTACTTGGTTGTTTCTACTTTACCATCGTCTGTTATGTGGTCTTCAATGTTGTCGTATACGAATAATTTTCCGGTCACATTACTGCAGACACTAAAAATATATGAGATTGTTTAAGCCAATGATTTGACGTAAATAAAAACTTAAACAAGATATACAAACAGAAGTTTTCTTTATTTGAATCCTGTCTGACTCTTGCCAATTTTACTCATCACACAGCAAACATACTTCTCATTTGGGGATCAGTAACCAACTGCAATTTGACCAGATATTGCTTTCCAAGCTTCCACACCCCATAAAAATAAAATAAAATAAATTAAAAATAACAAACCCGTGGTCTAAGTAAATAAAACTGTTGTATATTATGTCAATTGGAATTGAAGACATCTCCGAACAAATAAAACTTTATACTCAGTATGTCTTTCATTGTCCTGAAGTAGCACTTGTTTGAAACGATTCGTCATGGTAAAGTTTACATTTAAAATATTTCATCTCACATTCAAGCATATGATCACGATGATATATAATCAGTTGTTAATTGACTGATTAAATCCAAATGTAATTGGATGAATGGAATGTTGACACCATTTAAAGTGTATTTATAGAAAACCATGCAAAAAGAGTGTCTATTTTCTTTGCCTTCTATTTTCAGTAAGCGCTTCCTCAAATTCTAACAATTTATGTACCTGTTCAAATTAACTAGAATGAAGTTAATGTATGCAGCATGAAACTAAGAGAACTTCTGTCAATTATTTTAATAACACGTTACCTTAGGATTGTATCCTTTGTTAAAGCAACCGTCGTTCTATCTCCCAAAAGTGTCATTTTTAAAACTTGCGAGTCAGCAATCAAAAAGATCTACAAATACAAATGTTGACTACAGGGCATTTACTTGCAAACAACACAGATGGAAGAATGAGCTTAAAAAATTATGAATAACCTAATGAAGATTAAGCAAAATTACAACAGAAAGTAAATAGAAAATATCTGAATAAACGGTAAACTTTCCAGTATGTTGAACTTCATATTGTGCTGATGTGTCACATAAACTGAAAGATGTGTGGCTGATATTTATTAATAAAAAATAAATAATGATTCAAATAATCAGATATACATGCAGTATGTTTATTGGTTCCTAAATTAAAAAATCTTGTTACGAAAGGTCACTTACAGCTAGATCAATGACAGTTTATACAATAAAAATACAAACTTCAAACTGAAATGTGAAATTCTCAGTATTCTTTGCATGTGTTGAAAATATGAGGACCAACATTTTTGACTGCTCATTTTGCAACAACTGATCATCAAAATTCCAAAGCACACACATAGCTTGATTTTAATATTTTTGAACAGATCCATTTTTCAGGAGCACAGAAGGGGGATGACGCCGGTAGCAAAGAGATAAGTTAGATATGCACAGAGAGAAAAGGCATACTTGAATGTAAGCGGTGCTATTTCCTGCCCCATCCCTCACTAGGACATTCAGATTGAAAATCCCCGACATGTCTTGAGTGTACCACATATTGTTGACAACAGTACCATTTCCGGTAACGCATATCATATTGTTGCAGCCTTTTTCCCACTTTTGATTGCTTAACAACTTATTAAGGTCTCCCGTCATGTTAAGTGAAACCATTTGGAAGACCCACTTGTTAATGCCATTTTGAGGCAAATCTTTGTCAGTGACTTTACCCTGCAAATAATACAAGAACAAGAAAATGTCAACCACAAGTTGTTGTGGCTTTTTTCTTTATATTTAGCGACTTTAAATAAGAACATAGTTTCAATTATATAACGAACAATGTCGATTAACCTCTCATCTTTATGTATCTTCTTGCAAATGAAATGATTCACTAAATAGTTAATTCTAAACAACTGGAACTGGAGTGTAAACAGATAATTAAGTTCATAAAGATTATAAATGTACTCTAATATATTTCAACAGCTATTTACAAGTAATTCTGACTTACGTCCAATGCAGCTATTTTCTCAAAAGACCAGACGTTATCCTACATTTTTATCTTATGATGGTCTACTCATTCCTGTTTTCATGAAACATACAATATATCTAAGACGCTTCAAGTAAGACAGTCTGGTAATCACATGGATATGTGCATTTATTCTGCAGTGTTTATTTCTATCATAGAATAATAAAAGAGAAAGTAAAGATTTTATAGTTACAAAATTTATATGTATTTTATTGTTTTATGTTGATTTAAAGTAGATAGGTTTTAGCTTAGCTAGGTGACTAGATAGATAGATAGATAGATAGACAGACAGACGGACAGACAGACAGACAGACAGACAGATAGATAGATAGATAGATAGATCGATAGATAGAATTTAACCTTCAGCTGTAAAATTTCCTTATTGGGCTCTGTATTTCTCCTCATGCCTACTCTCAGGACGTCAGTTACAAATTGTGGTGGATTGTCATCTGTATCTAACACATCAATTCTAACATTAGCATTATCCGTTGAATTCCACCTCAGTGGGTAATTTCCACACTGATCACTTACATCCTCCACCACCGAACAATCCCTTACTTCCACACCAAATGTTATTGTTGACTGGTTTTTATTTTCTCTGTCTAAAGGTTTCTTTACGATAATATAACCCATTTCTTTGATTTCAAAATAATCGGCATATGTTCCTGTAAAAATGAAAAAAGCCATAAAATTATAAAATGTGTAACTGTGTGCTGCTTGTTTAAATTTATGGGTAAGAATAAAAAGCGAAACGAAATAATAACGGTGAACATACCTGACAGCATTTTTTTCGACTGAGACCTTTCTTTCAGGCATATTAGATTTTAGCTATAAAAAAATCCTAAGTTTAACATTGTTCCTAAAATATTTTATAAATATTTGCGTAGAAAACCATAGGCTGTAATTGAGATTGAGAATCTCAGTTTCAATCAGATAAGATATGCCATCGGCTGTGACTGCCAATATCGCAAGAACATTTACGTCAACTCAATTTGTACTATACTATTAGTATAAAATTCAAAGATATGGCTCAGACAATCCATATTGCTGTACGACTGATACAAGACGTTGCGTTGTACTTAAATTTCAAGGACAAATCAAACGTCATATTTGTACACCATGGTAATTAACCTTGCCGATTGACCAAGTAACATTGTTCCGCCCATCAAGGCAATTTCCAATATGATGCATTAGTCCTGAGACGTTTAAGTGAAACGCAAAGTCCTTCATCGGCACTATCACCAATGGATTGTTCCAGCCTTTATATTACCACGGGAATACCCACTTAAAGAAAAATTGAATTTATCTTGCAATATTTGCTGTTCTATATTTCATTCACTGTTAATGCCATGTTTTGAGCCACTTTATTGAATCATAAATTTCATTACTTGAACAGTTAACGCTTTCTATGTATAAGACTCTAATCATGCAAGCAAAGCTTTGAACGGACGACTCCATGGAAGGATAAGCTTTAAGGTTTAATATTTCTTGATATAAACAGCCTTAAAGAGACACTCAGGCTTTCATACTTGTTTTTTATTCTATTAATTCTCGTTAAATACTACGCTATTGTACCAATTTTCAAAGTTATGGTTAACCAGATAATCAAAATAATTATCATCAGTCTGCGCCATGTTGGCTTTATTATTTTATACTCTGAGACGAGCTGAATTAGCTCCCTTTTCTGGTGACGTTATACCGACACATCTCCATAATAATAATGGTCGTATGTACACGTTTTCTTTGAGACTACATTGATCAACTTGACTCTACTTTTTGTATTGATTAAATTTTTGCAAACTATATTTATTAACATTAATTAATCATATGTATGTTTAATAATTCTATATTCTGAGATAATTTATACAATCTATTCAAGATCCCTTTTCTCAGTCGAGATCCCTGTAAATGTCAGCAGTTGATGAAATCAAAACGAAATATTTAAAAAGGAAACTTATTGTAAAGCTATATTTATTTTATGTATTCATTTAGTTAGTGGGAGTAAGACAATAATTTTAGTGGTCAAATCACATTTCACAAACCCGGTACACAGATAGGTCACGGATACAACGTGGCATCTGATGTAGTTAAGTTGTCTAGTTATATGTGATATACATTATTTTCTATGATAGTAGACATCATGAATTAGATTACATGTGTCGATACCAGTTGCTTATTCATTACATCGTGTTTGTTATGTTATAAAAAATACATATTTGTGATTTTGCTACTGAAAATGAAGCGAGCTCACACACTCACACTTTCAATAATAATATATAAACTCTCTCTCTCTCTCTCTCTCTCTCTCTCTCTCTCTCTCTCTCTCTCTCTCCTCACACACACACACACACACACACACACACACACACACACACACACACACACACACACACGAAGCTACGGTGGAGTTTAATAGGCCTTACAGAGCTAACACAGCAATAACAGGGAGGTTATGCGCACAAATGTAGTTTAATCTCCTGTGGTGGAAAAAATACTTTTACATTAAATGGATCAAATGTGCTCACATTTTACAGATGTAGCAGAGTATGTGAAGTCTATAGACTGCGTACATATTATACTTCTAACCGGATATTCCCTTTAAATATACCATTTAATAATGAATTTTCAACTAATCGCACCCCAATTTTATAGCATGCTTCATATGTTTACTCAAGTGTTGCTAAACCATATTGTGGATAGCAAATTGTTAAGGAAAATATACTCTTGCCAGTCGATTAAAAACATATTTGGTCTATGTCAATAAACAATTTTAAGCACGATAGATAGTTATGTACGGATGACAGGTACATAGATAGAACAAAAATACATCGATAGAAGAAAAACAAAATTACCTATGTCCTTGAAAGTGAAGCATGAAAGGGAATTTTTGTCCGGATCATTTGCTACAACTTGACCTATAATTTTGTTTTCTTTTCCCTCTTGCACAGAAAAATTGAAATTTGACTCTGTGAAACTTGGTGGCTGGTCATTTACGTCGCCCACTTCAATGTTAATTATCACGGGAGAAGATGTACGATTTGGAGTTCCCAGATCAGTTGCCATGATTTGGACCTTCATATTTTAAAATTAAAAACGTTAGTTAGTATCAGTCTATAAGAGCAGCTTGATGATTCCTAAGTGCAATAATGTAAATATCCTTACTTTGAGGCAGAAGAAACCTGGACCATCTACACCACAACCATAACCAACCCTGCACAACAGATAGAGACCCCAGGGAGAGTAACATACATATTGCAAATTATCATGCATGAAGCATGTCTCTGCCATATGGATATTAAAAATACATAATTAGTGTTTTACCAGTAGCAAACGGGTTCAGAGGCAGACAGTGATACAGACAAATGGATATACACATGAAGAGCATTACAATAACACTCTCACAGAACAATTTCACTTAAAATCACACATCAAATGATACATGCCATAGCTCTAACACTTTCAAGAGTTTGCGAATTACATTAAAGATCTATATTTTGTAAGTGAATCATGACTATATATCTTTTAAAACTACTCCCTATATAGCATCTTTACACTTGTTTCATGACCGTCTGAATTAGATCAGTGATTTGATCTTCACTCTTTCTAATAGGCCTGTAACAATGACAATTAGTATGTAACATTAATTTTTAACGGAATTTTGACCATACAAATCATGACAGTGTTCCTCATTAACTACCAAGATGGTCATTTACACTGCCCGATGTTTGCTGACTCGGACATCAAAGAAAATTATTAGGTGAATTCCACACTGTCTTAACCATGAGCATGTGTTTCGACCTCCAGTATGTATGTATGTATGCATGTATATAAAAGTTGAATTTAAAGGGGAACGTAATACAATGGCCTATTTTGCCCAGGAAATAAATAATTATTTCAACACGCACGCAAAATATGTAAATGTAGCATCATATTTAGAAGAAAATCTGAACATGTACAAAATCGGTTTTGATACGTGCTGTATTATTTGCTAGCCAAGAAAACAACCTTCAAAGTTACTCAGGGTCGCACAAAGTTACATCTTTCAGCTAAGTTTTGGAGTTTTCATTACTGAACGCTACTACTGGGAACCAAGGTCATATCCGAATATGATATCTTCAAGATACATGGAAATTTATTTTGTGATTTAAAATTTATTTTATGATTTAGTTTGAAGAACTGACTAACATAGACAACCAGATATTCTATGCAGCATAAATGAACATTTCTTAAGTTTTTCGGATATTCCAAATTTATGTACAAAATGTATTTTTGCTGACTCTGACTTATTTTGATATCTTTTTTACCTAGGTAAATAAAAACATTAATTTCAAAAAAGTTAACCCTTTGTAAATGTTGAAACATTCGTTCATATAGATGCTGAAAAATCTACTTATTACCTGTGATTAACATGACCCTTATAGTACCTACTTTTTCACGATTGATTCTTAAGTAACATGTACTCAAACAATTTCTTTCTGTCAAACCTTTTAGATATATGTGAATAAAATATCCAGGTCTCTATGCAAGGCTAACTGTTTCATCACAAAGGGCTCTTACATCATCATCTTTAACGTCTCAAGCTCCAAATTAACCATCCAAAAAGGAACATATATTTTAATCACTGTATAACCATTAGTTTTTCACCTTCCTCCTCGACTCTCTAATTGTAGTGAAAGCGTACCAATGCATTATATAATCTACAACGCCCATTGGCCTACAATTTGCACAGAAATAACAAACTAGGACAGAGACACATGGACTGGTGTTTTGGTAGAACTTAGAATGTAACTTAGGAAACTAAAATATGAAAAATCAATAAAGTGGATTGCAAAATATAGTAACAAACAGTCAACCTCATATATGGAAATGTTGGCAACACTCAGGTTAGCATTAACAAGCACTTCTCCTGTATCCTTGTTGATTCCAAAGTTTGTATTGTTTTTTGGTTGTATAACTGACATGCTGAAGTGAAATTTATTATTAGGACTGCTCTTGTCGTTGTCGGTTGCATTTATTTTCAGTATCTCAAAATTCTTGTTTGCACACTGAAAAAAGACGTAAATACAAGTTCAGCATCTTGATTTGTTAAACGTTTGACGCCTAAGACATTTCGGAAATGACCTCGAAATGTTTCGGTACATTTATGTTAGATTTGAAACCTTTATAATCATTGTTTGGTACAAGCAAAATTTGCAAGATCCCTTTTTGATTGTATTCTGATACTGAACAAAGATTTGACTTTTGAACAATTTCATGTAATAAACAGTACAATACTTAAAGAATCTTCCTAAATTTATTCTTGAATTATGGAAGAACATTTGAGTCAATTATTACTAGATTTATTTTATGCATTCTTTAAAATAGTTTTTTGTGCATCGACTAGACTCTGGAACCTTTTAAAAACGCAGTTGATTTGGAAATGTGTTTGCTTGTTTTAACAGCACACGCATTTATTGAGTAATAGAAATGTATACTTTTCTTATATTGTTAGTTTTGCGTTTCAACTGCATTTTCAGAGTATGAAAGTATTTACAGTGCATATAAATGTTATTGCATATAAAATGAACAGACACCCAACCCACCAACCCCCACCCACAAAAGTAATATCAGAAGAACGGAAAATATAGAAGAAAAAGACGTACAATTACGGACTAATAATTCTAGAGTAATTTGCAAAAATCACAATATAAGATGCAAACAATATTCAGAAAAACTTTAAGATATGTTTTCGTGAGCTGTCTGTTCCCTATACCCATAACAATGTTCATCTTATATGAGAAAAAAAAAACAATCAATGACGTGGCTAATAAAATATGACGTTATAACAATATGCAGAAATATGAAAAGACAAACAAGGTTCCATAATTACCTGACACGTAGTCATGTTCTTACCTCATAAACTTTGATCTTTCCTGGCACGTTTCGTATTTCAGGAGCGTTTAGGTTCACGTCTAAGATTTCAATGTGTAGTGTCTTGTTTGAGCTAAACTTTGGTGTTCCATGATCTGTAGCAATCAATATGATCTTGTGCCATCCCACCAAATCAAGGAGGCTTTGGGATATGATTACTCTCCCTTCGTTTTTTCCAATATTGAGAATATCAAAATAATCAGATGTATTCGTGTCGTCTGCAATAGAGAAGGTAACATCGGCATTCTCGTTAGCATCGGCATCAGTTGCTGTGACTGTAAATATAGTATTATTTACCGCTGTATCTCTGGGTGTTCTCGTTTCAAGAGTTTGGTTAGGAAACAGCGGTGGATTATCGTTTATATCAAGCAACTGGATTGTAATGGTTGTCCTATTCATCCTAACTAACTTAGTATCCTCTGGATTGTCCCTGGCCACAATGGTAAGCATAATGGACTGACCCTGAGGACCCTCTCTGTCAAGTTGATTAGATACGAATATTACGCCCTGAAAAATATTATATATGCATATAACAATAATGTATCAGCAGGCATTGTGGTCCTGACAACTGCATAATCAAAAATCTGTTAGGAAGTAGGTTCCAAATTTTCAATGATAAAATAGCAAGAGTATAAAACATCAGGCACGAATGTATAACTTCGCACATTTGAAACAACATCAGTAACTCAACATATGAATAAATATCTTCCACAAAAAGTTAAATTTTAATTGTAAGCTCAGATAAATTGCTGCCAATGGCTGGTAGACGTTACTGCTCCTGATAACATAGCACTATCTGTATATCTCTCTCTTATTTATACAAAGGTGGAAAAAAAAAACACTCACCGTTGTTTTATTTATATCAAAAGGAATCCCCGTCGTTTCAATTCCATAGTGCACTTCTCCATTTGTTCCTCCATCAGCGTCGGTTGCACTGATAATGGCAACAGTCGTACTCTTGTTTTCATTTTCCGTCACATTATATGTTGCATAATGAGGACAAAACTGAGGTGTGTTATCATTGAAGTCGACGATTGTGATTGATACCGTAATATTCCTATGTCTGGGAGGATATCCGTTATCTGTTGCGGTGACCGTAAGATTAACTGTCGGTGTACTTTCTCTATCGACCGTACCATTTTTAGATAGCACGCCTAGAAAGACATAAGAATGTATATGTTCTGAAAATGCTTTATATACCTGAAAGAGCAAAATTGTTGAAATGGTCCCGGCAAAAAGAATCAAAGATCAATCGATTAAAGATTGTAAACAACCTTTGACTAATGACAAATCAGACATATAACTGATTTTGAAAAGTCGCTAAACTAAAATTGACGCCCGCATTTTTCGTGAAATAGATCAATATCTGATAGACTATGCATGAAAGTTGCGTTTAACATGAAACCAGTCCACAAAGAGTATACAACTAATGTTGGGTGCATTAAGGAATGAAACAGATATCAAACATTGAAACATCCACCTCCTAGATTATCATTATTACCATGACCATCATCACCACCAACAACAACAGCATCAACAGCAAAAATAAAAGCTGCTTCTGCTAATATTGCTAGTGCTACTTTTACTACTACACGATCTAGGTTCTTATAATCCTGAATGGCCGAAGTCAAATATATCTGTATATGCAAACAATTCAATTTACTCACCTGTTCTATTATCAATTTGAAAAGCACTATTACTTAGTGTAGAATTACTGATCCTGTAATTAATCGTTCTGTTTTTATCCTTATCTGTCGCCAAAACACTCATGAGAATCGTTGGATCGTCGGCATTTTCACTGACTCTCGTTTTGTAGTACGTTGCATTTCCCTCCAGAATAAAATCGGGATCGTGGTCGTTAACATCCTTTAAAGTTACTGTTAGGGTGGCTGAAAAAATAGGGAAACTATTATTTAACATGTCTATGATTCACTTTGTTGATTGGTTAAGAGCGTTACTTACAAAATGTTATATCGTTATTCGTTTGATCGCATCTTGGATATCGTGGTGTCATTTATCTAAATAATGAGTCTTAACTTCTACAATTTAATTTTTGCAGCATTTATTATCCATGAAAGAGGATATGTTTGACAAATATCAGAATATAAATTAGAGTACCGCGAACAGTACGTTATGCCGCCACATATTTGATATATACGTAATAGTAGCTTATGATTGCCTAGTGGATATCATTAAGCAAAAATCTTACTCTCTGTCTCATGGATATTGCTCTTTGAACAAACTATTCAATCTTCAACTAAACTTTCTGTTCAAAACCATTATATCTTATCGAATGTTTCATTTGCGTACATCAAACGAAAAGACAATGTTCAATTCATTCATCTTTTTGAAAATATGAATCTTCAGTTCTGTGCAAAATTATGTTTACCCTGTCTTACCTTGGCGTTCGCCTTTATACATCACTCACACTTCTCACATCTGTCCACGTGAGTTCTAGTCTCAGATCGACCAACGTCGGTATGTGATAAAGTTTGCGTGGGTCTGTGGTTCTTCCCGGGTCTTCAACGGTTCTTCCTTCATCAACATATACTGACCACTATCTACAGTGTATCATGTACTAAAAAATTGGGTTAAACCCCCTAAAACCAAAACCTTAATCTGAACACTGTATCTCTTCCCTTTTTATATTACAAATCTGTCAAATTTACAAATGGAAAAAATCCGTTACAGCCATAATTATATAGATTTTCGCTTGCTTACCCGTTGCAGTCTGATGTAAATGATTTTCTTCTGTTTTAGTATCATTCACGGAAAGAATCACCTCCAACTTCTCCACGATTTCTCTATCTAAGGTTGAATTGACGAACACTGAACCATTCTCGTCTATCCTGAAGTAAGTCTGACAATAAATTAAATTTCACGCTCAATAATATGCGCTATATATTATTATATCTTACATTTCCATATCGGAAATAAACCACATAATAATTAATATATCGTCATGTGTTCTGATCACGTGACTTAAACATGGCTGCGCCCTTTTTACTATATTGGTTGGTGGGAAAAGACTCGAAATATTATTAATACTGTTAATTGGCAGAAATCCGGCTATTGTACAATATTTGAGCACAGTATTCCACAGTATTATATTCGATAGCTATTCCGCGAGCGGAAAAGGCCAATATGTTGCAATGATACATGTGGATCACATAATGCAGTTAAGAAATATAGCATGTATACAAATAAACGAAAAAGGGCAAACTCATTTAAGTGTATACACTTACATTCAATACAGTTAAATCCTATTGTAATGGATTATAGCATAAAGATGAACACTGAAAGCATTCTGAATAAACTATGCACACAATTAATGGGGAAAATGTAAAACTAGTGATGTTGTAATAGTGCAAGTAGGTAGTCTTACCGATGTATGACAACATACTACAACGTTATGGTTTCAGTAACATTAATGACCGATATGGCAAAGACGGTTAAAAAGAGAACATGTAAATGATAAAGGTCTACAAAGTATTTTCATATAACTTGGATGCATACTAAGTATACAATAATTATAATAATATAAACATGGAAATCGACGCATCTTTTAAAATGTAGCGTTTGAAATCCACTAAGTTCCGTGTAAGCAACACATTCAAAAAGATATCGTCACTTGTATGGTCTATTCCATATTCATTGTATGTAAATATGCATATACTGACAGAATCAAGATGTATCACGTTATCAGTTTAGGTCTTCAGAAGAATCACACACACACACACACACACACACACACACACACACACACACATATATATATATATATATATATATATATATATATATATATATATATATATAACGCTTCTTCTTCATTAATGACATAAGCAAAGAGTACTAATATATTATGAAGAATTATTTAATACTTTATAACTCAGTTTATGCTGTGAATTTCCATTCATAAAACAGTGTACAATATTCATAACAGTTTATATAATCTTATAAACACTATTAAGCGTCACCTGTATGAGAGATTCTTCGACTATTTCTCCAGTTTCATTCCATCCCTTGATACCGATGATGCTGTAACTCAGAGAATAATTTTCATCTGGATCCTTAGCTTCACAGATTATAATTGTACTTGTTTCATTATGGTCTTCGAATACTTCCACATAGTAACTGTTGTTTAGAAAATATGGCGGCTTGTTGTTGACGTCTGTAATTGTGACGCTCAATGTAGTATTGGCCGTATGTGGATCTTCACCTTGGTCTATCGCTATAATTGTTAGATTATACAAGCTGATTTTATCTCGATCGAAACGAGCTCCGGTTTGAACTGATACATCACCGGTAGAACTATTGATGCGGAAATTGTCAAAAGCACCTGCGGCTATGGCTAAAAATATATGGTTATTTCTCTCAGTTGCATCAGCATCAGTGGCATTGACTATTTCCACAGGTGTCCCTGATAAAAATAAAAATTATGAAATTAACTTTGGGTCTGTCAAGATAATAAGACGTGCAAAATCACATATTTACGCATTGTCCTATATGACTGAATGACTGCACACGACTCCATGTTTGTACACAGACTCTTCAACTGTTTGAAAGCATTCGAAGTAATTGATTTTCTAAAGATAAGATTTATAATTAAAACACCACTTCATCAACTTAAGGCGACTTTAAATGAGTGTTTGAAGGAGGTCGTAAAAGGAAAAGATTAATCATGTGACACATGCGTGTAGCATTTTGCGTAAGAGGACGATGATTAATGGCGGAATTACGTGGTCCGCTTTCTTTTCTGAAGGCCGCTGGACAGTAAGAATATCAAATAAAATATTTAGCATGAGTGAACAATGGCACACGGCCATCCTAACGTCATTGCTTTTTTAAAAAGATTTTGTACAGCGACATGCTGTAGCAAAATGTACAAGATTTCTGACGATGTTAAAGGTAGTGTGTGTAAAAAGAAACCTTAATGAAGCAAAGAAACCTCACTTCATGGTACCTTGAAATACAATGGATCCTAAAAGAGTATGAAAGAAAAACGTTTGTAATACAGCAGGCATTTTTGTGATGATCTTACACATATTCCTCTTCTTGTTAAATGTTAGGAAATAAAAGAGAAAGGCTGCAAATATATCAATATGAGAGAGAGAGAGAGAGAGAGAGAGAGAGAGAGAGAGAGGCGAGAAATATTACCTTCTGAGGCATTTTCTGGTATAGTTCCGCTGTATCGATCATACTTAAATAGAGGTGCGTTATCATTCATATCCTGTGAAAACATGTGTGTATTAATACCTTGAGTAGGTTGTCATATCGTTGCGAGATTTAAAATAATGGTACTAGATTTGCTAAGAAAGTTTAGATCATTACAATAGTGATTTTCGTACATAATAAATAACATAAGATTGTAATATTTTGTTAATTCAATTTATCGTGATTAAATTTAATATCAACGACGATTTTATTTTCTTTAAGTTTATACTCTTCTCGTTGAGACTTGAATTTTGTGGATACTGACGTTTTATTGATTGAATAAATATTGCATGCACATATTATGTGTCTCAAGGACGGTCACATGCAAAAACAATTTTTGGTCTTTGTGACAATCGCTCGGCGATAACAGGTCCGTTTATGTGGTTGATCAGTACATACTGCTGTTGAGATATTATTTGTATAACTTAGTTTGGAAAAACAAGATAAATATAAGATCCCCAAGATGAGAAAAGAAGGAAAAGTAACCATGACATTGATGGAACTTTGGTTACATTCTGTTCTCTTTGGTTTCGTTTGATTTGTCTTAAACTTTGTACATTTTACATTTCTTCTTTGCTTTCCAAGGTTGGTCGTTATGTGCAGACCAACATCACATAAAAACGAACTTTGCAGTTATAAAGTGTTGGGTGCCTGAACAATGTTATGGACACCTGAGATTATAACAAGTAATAACTTGATTTTAAAGACATAATTATAAAAAATATATTGATAGAAAGATTCGACACAAATCTTTGACTTTGATAATATGGGGAGAATTAACATTTTCAATTTCTTAAGGAAAATGATTGAGAAAAAATTCACAATTTTTAAAAGACGATTATGGCAATATCAGGGTTTCCGCTTGAATTACTTTCCTCATATGTGAAAGTTAAATTTGGTAAATTGTCGATCCAATAGGGCTAAGCTGTTTTCTGATTGATTACACAAAAGAGCTTGAAGATAAAAGTAACAGCGATGTACGTCAAATATCATATTTTGGCGAAAGTTAGTGTCGACGTGATTGTTATGCATGTTTTTTCTACACGGAGTAATGACAGAAATGAAAAAATGCTATAATGATCCAAGATTATAGATTCTTAGAAGAAGCAAACTCAAATTTGTACATAGTATTTGCAATAAAACGTTTCATTTTTGAATCGTAATATTTACTATACATAAAATAACAGCCTAGATAAAAAATCATGAGCAACATTACATTTTTGAAAGCCTTTATATAATGCAGACAATGTGCAGTTTGTTGTTGCAAAAATAAACTATATGCTTTTCGCCTAGTAAAGTGTGTATGCCGATTGGACAGGTGCAGAAGTTGTGTTTAGAGTCCTCATGACGGAGTTGTGGATTTTTTTAAAAAGAATCTTCATTAAAAAAAAAGTAAAATTCAAGATAACAAATAAATAACAGCTGACGGTTTTTGAGTAACTGGTGAAAAATTACATAGATACAAACCAATTCTCACTAAGACAAGTAAACAGTCGAAAAAAGAAGAAAAAAACTGAGGAAGCAGAACCAAAAAAAAGTTGAAATGGTGAAAGGAATCAATGACTGATGCAATCAAAATATTAAAGCCCAGGCGAGCAATTGACATTTATTCATAGGTATCCCTCCCCCAACCGACACTTGTGCCAGTATTGTGTTTGACATAGACTGTTTGCAAATTTCAATTTAGTCCGCAGTAATAACAGTTGTTGTTGTTGCTTCTGTTGCTAGTGACTCTTCTCCTGCTTCTGATGATTACTGATTAGAATAAAATAATAATGTAAGGAAGCTAACCTGAACTGTAATGTTAACTCTGGCACTACTGCTCCTTGACGGTTGTCCATGGTCATATGCAAAGACTGTCAACATTATCACTCCATTTAGTGAATTATTAAGGGCTTCGTAGTCTAATGCAGATGCAAGTCTTATCTTTCCCGTTTCCGTCTCGATGGTGAAGTTTCTTTCCAAATCAGTGACGTTCAGGATCTCATATGAAACGTTTGAATTCTCAGTTCCATTCTGGTCCCCATCTGTTGCCTTATAAAGTATTATTTTATGAGGTAATATATGTCTTATATGTAGGTAATATTATGTCTTATGTGTGTGTGTGTGTGTGTGTGTGTGTGTGTGTGTGTGTGTGATTTAGATTTTTAACGTAGCTTTAACAATTTTTCAGTCATATCGCTACTGTGTTTGCAGTGTGACAGTTTATAGTGATGTCTAGCACTGAGGCAACATGCCGCAGACATGTAGCATGATGTCCCACCCAGTCACATTATCCTGACACCAGGCCGACCAGTTCTAACACTAACCTCTTAATACTGAGCGCCAAGCGAGGCAGCTATTAGTGCCATTTTTTAAAGTCTTTGGTATGACTCGGCCGGGGTTCGAACCCGCGACCTCCCACATCCGAGGCGGACGCTCTGACCACTAGGCCACCGGAGCGGTATGTCTTATATGTAGGTAATATATGTCTTATATGTAGGTAACATATGTCTTATATGTAGAGCGTAATGTATGGCATAAAAAACGTTGCAAATCCAACATGAGGAAAGTAGGTCAAATTAGACCAGCTTATGAGCCGTCCCTTCAAATTTCTCCATCAACTTTTTTTGTAGTTTTGAGTAAAGACGATAAGTGAATATACATATTTGATGGTTAAAAGATAAATAAAGGTCAGAAAAATGGCAGACAGTTTGAAAACAAGTGCCAATTTTTAAATGCAATACACAGGGTCTATTCACTAGTTACTGATTTCCAAAACAATTCATTTTGATAACAACATGGTTTAAACAGAACCCTGTATTTATAAAGTAAACACCATACAAATGTATTAGTATCGCCTCAAAAAACAGTTTGGTTCTGTCTTCCTTTCAATAATGTGAACGCGAGACCAGTGGTAGTTCGGTGGCTAAGACGTTTGAATCTGCACCACAAAGATACGGGTTAGTTTCCCAGAATTGGATCAGTCCATAATGGTAACTGTGGTGTGTCCTCTGATAAGCACTTAACTCTACTTGTCTTGGTGTGATATAACCTTCAAGAAATCATGCATAACTGCTAATGATTTTCACTAATACGGGAGTATTTATCCTCTCTGTTTATTTATTTATGTCACTACATTCATCTGTAGTGGGGAACAAGTATGTATGTATGTATGTATGTATGTATGTATGTATGTATGTATGTATGTATGTAGATTTACGAATATATTTTAAGAGTATTCTTCCCTTGAATTGACTTAAGCACAAATTTCGATAAGGTTTCGAGCAAGTAGATTTACCTGTACTGTTAAAAATGGTCTCTTCGTGTACACATCTGAATTTTCATCAAGAAAGGCAGTATATACTTCTTGTTGAAATTTTGGTGAATTGTCATTCTTATCAAGCAGGTTTACGATTAGCTGGGTCTGATTGATTAGTCCGCCACCGTCTTTTGCAAAAATTGAAAGATAGAGCCTTTCCAGCTTTTCCCTATCTAGATCTTCTGGTTTGCAATTTGTGACGATCTCCCCTGTAGTTTTGTTTACTGAAAACCTTTTAAAAAACCAACATAAAATGCAAATATATTTAGCATCCATAATTCAGATTGTATTCCTTAAAGAAAGGCATTCATTTTGAAGGTATTGAAAATGGAGACGTACTTATTATAGGGATTGAATTGTGAATATCACCATTACTTTTTTTCCGATACAAGTAAATGATAGCTTGAAAGGTGTTGGAAACAATCATTAAACACAGGGTACAATCATGGTCCTTTGCAAGTATGCAAAATATGTACATTTTCCCAGATTCCTTACTAAAGAATTCAATCTCTTTGCAAAAAATATATTTATAGATTTATTAGTTTGATGCTGAAAAATATTACAAACAGGTCCACCAACATTTTCAGTTTCGAACCAATAATCTTTCTATACCATGCTCCAGAAATAAACTGACTTTGAATTGAACTAAGTTTATTGTTCATAAACATAATCTCGCAAAAACTAACAAATTTCAACAACAAAAACCATAAGTAAAACGTTTAAGGGAAACAACAAATTGCATTTGGTAGGGCACTGATAAACTGGAACACAAATAGCCTCTCCCCGTCAAATAGAATTATTCGCGCATAAACAAACACTGGTTACGACATCATTGAGACCGGCACGCTGACATGTGTGCTGTGCTAAATTTTGATACTAGCATCGCAAATAAAAATAAAGTAGAAGAACAACGTTTGTTTATTTGTAGTTTGAGCTCTGTGTTAGATTATGTAAGAATACTCTTTGAAATAAAATAAACGAAGTCTTGCGCCGATGCTTGCTTCGGGTGACTGGCAAGATGGTTGACATTCATTGTCTTGCTTCAGCAGTGCACACACAGCTAACAACTGAGAAATAATATTCATTACATGTGTTGAAACTAAGGATACTGTATACTCTTACATGCTCCTCAGTGGTTCTCTTTTCAGTTACTTTCTGCTGCACAATTTCAGCTGCAATATCTATTTTACATATAGTTTATTTAAACGGGTTGTGCAGTTTTCAGGTTCTTGGAGGTCAAAGATCAAACACGTCAAACATATCGCTGGTAGCGTTTAACGGCATCTGACAAGCCGCCATATTAGTTTACCAGCGATAATAGCTCCTTTATACGAAAAGTGTTTTATATCGAAAGTGTTCGATATTGAAAGTCTTCCAAATCGTAGGGTACTGCATAATTTAAATATAAGAAAAAAGAAGGACTATTTGTGGAGTATATTGTTACGCGCAAGGGTTCTCATATCGACCGACTCAAACACCTGCGCGAGCGTGGTTTAATAGTCCATGTCTTCCTCTATTTTCAAGGACCACAATATGACAGCCATTGTCAAATGAATTGTTCTATAATCACCTAATGACTACGTATTAGAAAACTAGAATTTCATACTTGCATTGTTTATATCATTTCATATTTGTATGAGCCCATAGTAAGGCTTTCTGAGCCGAAAATTAGTACTTCAAGCCATGCAATACAAAACTCGACCCAAACACATCATACAAAGACTTATTCATATCTGAAATTACTAAACACATATACCTATACATATCCAGATAATTCCGTACTTTGAGAAATTTGGGAGGGTACATTTTACTAAAGTAATCAATGATGTAATGAAGTCTCGTGAGTGCTACACATTATAACGCTGCTCCTAGAAAGTGGTAAATTACTTAAGAAATATCTTCCCAACACCGACTCGCCAAATTAAAATTAATCACTAAAATCTAACGAAGCTATAAACTGAGACGTATTACAAATTGCACGTATCCTAGATTTATTAAACGATAATAATAATATTTATCAAACATTAAGTAACTGTAAGATTTAATAATTTATATTTAGTTTTCATTAGGTTAAACGGTGAGAAAAGGAAAAATGTTTGTGAAAAGGTGTTGCAACCAAATACTGCAAGTTTTTTTTTTAGAGAAGTAACAAAACATGTCTTCCAAACGTGACAATAGTTATGACTTAAAAGGAAAATTTTGTTTGGCTCAGATTTTTAAGATAATATACCTTTGGTAAAGGATTGGTCAAGAAAAGCTTTCTGGGGCGTTTAGGAAAGATATGTAAACTTGAGAGAAAACCTCGATGAAGGCACTAGTAGAAACAAAATATGAAGCGAACAGAACCAGCACAAGGCTATTGTATAATGCTAAGTGACACGGCTGAACTAAAATATTTATCGATTGTTTCTCTTTCCTATAGGATTATTCATGAGTGAAACCTAAGAAACAGTGAACATGATAACCCATAGTACACATTCACGCCACCAACATGAATAATGCATACATGATTACATCTTTTATAACATAGTTCGAGTTATTTCCTTTATTTACATTAATACGAGTTTATTTCAAATAAAGCACTTATTACGATCCTGGTTATCCAAGGGATGGCACACACAACTGATCAGCTACCAACTGCCACTCGATCTCAATGATGCTAACTATGAGACAACTTCTATGAAAACAATACACTTACAACACAGTTCGGCTTAAGCCTAATACTAGATCGTTACCGATAGTGTTTATACCTCTTATCAGCGTTTGAGTCAAATTTCATTGATACATTAGACAATATACACGATATATAGTTGATTACCGGTCCGTAGTTAGTATCAACCCGCGAACAAAGGCCGATTGTCAGTGTGTAAACTGTCTGTTTTAACTTGTTTACGAAAACTTAATAAGCACAGTTTTGCCTCGAATTTTCCTTGTTACGTTTTGTTCAGAATATAATGCTACTTTTCCTTCATACATCTGAACAGCTCTAACAAAGAAGATGACATGTGACACTAACCCATCGGAAATTGACCTACGTAATGAAAATGTACGCCATCTTACGAACATGCCGCTATTTTATTAATTTTCTTTGTGGAGATTTTGATATGCTGTGTCCGTTTGTTGCTGAACTAAGAAAGCATACCATTAATGTAGGTAAATATATAACACTAAAGTGTACCTTACCAAAAATGAAACAATACACTTGTCTAAAGAAACTGACCCAGCATATTGAGAGATTGAATATTACTGCAAATGTACCGCTTGTTATAATGCATCAATAAAGAAAGTTGCATCAGTTTAGGGTCAAAACAAACTTTGGTTAATCTAGATATGACGGGCTTAAGATACAACCAAATGGCATACAGTACCTACGTCATTCATGCGAAAAAATGTAGGTCACTGTGACCTAGATTTAGTCTGAGTTACTCTCATCAAGGTGCATCCACACATTAATTTGTATGAGCGTGGGTGAAATTGGAGAAGTGAACCAAACTTACAGGTTATTGCCTCCAGCGATGGAATAGCTGACCTTGCCAAACTCCCCGCCGTCTTTATCTGTGGCCTTTAAACATAAAGTTTTACTCAGATGGAAAAGAATTTACTTAATTTTTCTGGAGGTATGTGAATAGATTTTCAATTTGCACAGCACTTTAAACTGACAAAAATATACTATATGCACAAATATTCCATGATAACCAATCTATCAAAGGTTTTAGAAACGTCGTCGCAATTATGTGAGGTCTGTAACCCAACATTTCAGGAATGATTAAGAGTCTTCATGAAATCGTTACTATTAAATAACGTAGTCCGATTGCTAAAGTTCCTTTCAAGCATAAAATGTTTAACTCTTGGTGCTGTTATGATCATTACAAAAGTGTCAACATGTATTGAATTCTTCTGTGGAGAAAATACCATTGTTCTATTATTCCTGAAAACCGTTACAAATATTCAACAACTTTAGTATTTACATGGAAAATAAACGTCTACAATTTGGGACTTCATCACTATGATTTCAGATGAAATTTCTTTAAAAATGAAAAGAAGCCGTTACAACCTACCGTTATATTTATAACGAATGTCCCATTGTCAGGCTGTTCCAGAAATGACATTTCATACGTCTCATTTGTAAATTGCGGAGAGAACTCATTTACGTTAATGATCTGGATTGTGAGTTTTGTTGTATTTATGTGAGATTGGTTAGTCTCTTCCTTGGCTTGAATCTGTATAAGATGCGGTATAAATATGTATGACACACTGGCAATAATAGAAGTAGAAATGGTAGCAGTAATTGTTATTGTTAGCGTTAATTGTATAATACTAGTAGTTGTTGTATTTATTCTTTTGTCTTCGTAGACGTAGCAGTAGTAGTAGTAGTAGTTGCAGTAGTTGTCGTTTTTGTCGTTATCATCGTTCTTAAAGTAAAATTTGAAGTGCAGTTATTACACACAGTAAATATAGGTAATGAAATGCAGTATACTATTATTGCTACATTTTTAAAAACAAAATTAGTATTCAACATCAAAGTGCATTATTACAAGGAATGTATGCAGAGAAAAAGAAAGAAAATGAGATATACTGTTATTGTTGTGTTGGAATTCTCTTCATAGTTAAGAATAGACTTGTTAGTAAACCGAATGGCTATAACTCCCTCCTTAACAATTGAAGTTGGTGGTACCACTTCGAAAGCACCACAATATGGCTCATTTGTGCACATAAGCTTCACACTAAATGTACTGTATACGTCCTGAAAAAATCAAAATAAGCAGGATTTTTAAAATTAAAAAGTAAACATAGGATGTTAAAATAGCAGTAGAATAATTTGAGCGGTGAAATAAATTCTTGCTTGAGACTCTAAGTACGTTCTATTATTCGATGAAAATCAAATGTTCGATGTTAACATAAAGGCTAAAATTATATGCTGTAACCAGAATACAGCTTTTGGGAGGTTTAATGTTACTCATTATTGCCATAAAATCATTTTTATCTTTAGCCTATGAAAACTGTCTCTAAGCCAATGGGTTTAGATAAAGTCTACCCATTTGGCAATACGCTCAGCCTCGTCTGAACAATCTGCAACAGTGGGTCTACCTGATGGAACTTCACTTGGTAGAGCCATGTTTCTCACAAGTTTTGGGATGGACCATTTTCACAATACTTGAAAATAACGTTCTTTGGGTCATCTCGCAAATTCTCGCAATTCCAAAACATGGCGCTCACTGCTGGGAGATTTACAAACAATCAAAGTATCAGAACGTGAGAAGTATATTGATTATAACACAGGTAATTTACAATGTTTAAGCGTCAAAGAGTTAAAGAAATCTTAAAGCTGAACAAGGATAGTCTCAGAGGACAAACAGCCCTAATTTGTGTAAGTGTGATGTTGACATCCAACATTTCGCAGTCTGTAATGGCTCTCCGAAAACGCTCAGTAGACTGGAGATTTTTTTTAAAATTATTAGAAATGAATTTGCATCATATTTATGTCTATTTATGATTATTTAGCAGAGAAAATGAAAACAGTGATGAAAAGAACAAATTTTGAAAAAGGAATTGCATTTGCATTTTTCGCTGAAAGGAGTGTCACTGAGATTCAAGTTTCAAAGAACATAGACATTATTTGTATATGTGAAAAGTGATTGCATACATGAAAAGCAAAATACTAAAGCTATAGTATAATGTTATTTTAATTAAAATACATACAATATAGAATAATACTTTAAAAAAAAAATACCAAAACTATAGAATCATATTATTTATAATAGAATACAAAAGCTAAGGAATAATAATGTTTAAAATTAAATTACCTGATATAGATAAATGTTTTTTAGACTTAAAATGCCAGAAATATAGAATAATGTAATTTTAGTTAAAATATCAAACCTTAGGATAATATTATTTTAATTAAAATACCATACCTATGGAATAATGCTGTTTTAATCAAAATACCAAAATTATCGAATAATGTCATTTTAAATTAAAATTGTTGAGATAATTGTCAGACTGGAATCTAGGATTTTGAAAATGGGCTTATATATACATTTTCGGGGTTTGAAGCTAACATTTGTCCGTTAGTCAGAGACTAGTAGATTTCACTACAGACTAAAATTGGTGTGTGTGTGTGTGTGTGTGTGTGTGTGTGTGTGTGTGTGTGTGTGATTTGGATTTTTAACGTAGCAGTGTGACATTTTATAGTAATGTCTAACACTGGGACATCATGCTGCAGACATTTAGCATGATGTCCCACCGAGTCATATAATTCTGACACCAGCCCGGCAACTCCTAACACTAACCTCTTAACGTTGAGCGCCAAGCGAGGCAGCTGTTAGTATTACTTTCAGAAGGCTTTGGTATGACTTGGCCGGGGTTAGAACCCGAGACCACCCGCATCCGAGGCGGACGCTCTAACCACTAGGCCACCGGAGCTGTCGACTAAAATTGATATTAGTCTAATGGGACTAAGGAAAATTTTATTTTTAATTTAAGTTCGACAGAAAGGTTGGGGATGGACTGCTGCCTTTTAAATCTGCAAAGACAGTGAATGTTTTTCCACTGACTTTTACAGTTTATTTAAACTTCATACTTCTAAACAAGCGTTGACAGCTAAACTGTATATACCTCTAAACTTGATTTGACCAGTATTAAAACTAAACAAGATCTTGCTTAAATTGGTTAGTAAAAACTAAGATAAAATACATTCTAAAACAAACTTTTAGTACGAAACCAATTTCTGAGAGAAAATTTTCATTCCTTGACTGTGTGTATTTTCTTTTTAAGAAACATATTGGGGAACAGATTTTTTATTATTATTATTATTATTATTATTATTATTATTAGGTTATCAACACTATATGTACATGTACATGAAGTTAAGATATTATTCAGACTTTCCAACGCCGATCTCCACTTCCAAGTCAATAAATATATCATTCGCGCAGCAGTAATAGCCTCGTTTTGAATTTTAGCAATCGATATTAGGAACGGCAACTGGTCCGAAATGCGTTTTATGAAAGCGGGGCATTATTCGGAATCGAGTTATTCAACTCTGTTTTATCCAAATAAACCGCCTTCAAGTAACGTGTTAAGC
>JAECUM010018859.1:0-40479 GCA_016617855.1 Megalonaias nervosa
TTGTACATTTTACGTGAAATGACAAGAAACTGACACTTGTACAAAATTTTACATGAAATGGCAAATTTACATTTACTGTACAAGAAATGGCAACAAACCGACATTTGTTGTACATTTTACAAGCTATTAGTGATGAAATGATACAATATTTCAATCACAAAAAAAATTTCTGAGAATAAAACCAATTATTGCTTAGTGCTCTCATATGACTGACATTTTATCACAGAATATAACTCATAATTAAGCTTTTTTAGTGCCTAGGTGGTGCCAAGTTTCTGTGCAATATTTATGGCTTTATTAAAATCAGCATTTTTTCTCACCTCATTAATAAAATCTTTGCAATGAATTCATCTAACAAATCAATCAGTATCTGGTATTAACCTTCAATTTCTACCACACATCCTTTGAACTAGTCCAAACTACACTCACACAGGAACAAAGGTCAGTCCATTTTTTCTGCCTCTACCGCCCTCCTCCTAGTAGAAAAAAACAAGATGACAGAATCTCTCTTTTTGAAGCAGTTTCCGAATCTCCTGGAGTATGGAAATTCGATAGGTGGCAACCTGATTATTCTTGGAGATTTCAACTTTCACTCTGACTGTCCTGAAAACCCATGCACATCAAAACTCCTAGATTCCATTCACGTTTTCAACCTCAATCAGTCAGTTAGCCGACCCACCCATAAACGTGGTCACATTTTAGACTGGATTCTTTACAGACCTGATGAAAATATTCTACAGTCCTCCCTGGTGTCCCATGAACTTTCATCAGATCACCTCTGCATTATATGCCATCTTGACGCATCAGTCCCTAACCCTCCACCTTTATTCGCTACTAAGAGAAACCTCCGTATGAAAAACTGAACCCAACTAATGCATGACATCCAAGCAAACCTAACAACTAGCTTACCTCCTACAGCAGAACAACTCGACAACTGCCTGCATTCATTGCTTGACAAACATGCCCCAGCAACCAAGTGCAGAATATCAATTCAAATGTGTTCTCTGTGGTATAGCAGTGTTAGGGACCAGCTTCGCACTGCTAAAACAGACCGCCATAAAGCTGAGAGGCTTTGGGTTTTCACCAGACTCACTATTCATAAACAAATTTATGATGCCACTAAGAAGAAGATCACAAACATAGTCCATGCAGCGAAATCAGCCCACTACAGTACTAAGACCATGGAAAGTTCCAGCTGCAAAGAGCTATTTGAGATTACTAACAAGCTGATGTCAAGGAACAAATGTACACCACTTCCAACTACCTTCTCTCTAGTCGACCTTCCAGACCTGTTTGCAAATTTCTTCCGTGACAAATTACAAACCATCAGAGATAAACTTGACAACACAATTTCAATTGACTCGTCGTCACCATACAGTTGCGATACAGAATTTCAGTGGCAACCGTTTGCAGCATTTGAACCTGTCTCTATGGATTTAGTATGTACAATCGTGATGAACAGTGCACCAAAGTCATGTGAACTTGATCCGATTCCGATGTCACTGCTGCTTGAGTGCTTGGATCCAATATTGCCTTTCACTAACTGATATTATTAATACCTCTCTCTCATCTGGGGAATTCCCATCATTTTACAAAACTGCCATTGTAAAGCCTCTGCTGAAGAAACCGACACTTGACCATAATGATTTAAAGAACTACCGCCCAGTTTCTAATCTCCCATTCATGTCAAAAATCTTAGAAACCGTTGTTCTATCCCAACTTGTATCTCATCTGAATTCAAACAGTCTTTTTAGCAATGTACAGTCTGCATATCGCCCTTGCCACAGTACTGAAACTACTCTTCTGAAGTAGTTAATGACCTTCTCTCTGCTTTGGATAGCGGAAAGATTACAGTCCTCACTCTCCTTGACTTGTCTGCAGCATTTGACACAATACAGCATGATATATTACTTCACTGTCTCCGGCATATATTTGGCATTCATGATACAGCCTTACTGTGATTCAAGTGTATCTTTTTCCAGATATGAATGACACATCAAATCAATATAAATATTTATTTTTCAGACATTTTGTTTACAATAAAATTACCTGAAAATATTAGGGTAATTTTACAGTTTTTAAGAGCTTTATTCTAGTATACTGTATACGTTATTATAAATCAAAATTCATGAGTATACACTGAAAAAGAAGTTAAGCAACGAAAGGTTTGCCTGACAGAAAAGAAAAGCCAATGTTTTGCTACAAAACTTAAATTGAATTATGAATTTTTTAACTACATTTTAAAAATAAAATGTGATTCAAGTTCGGGAGTAGAAAGAGCATTTGTACCCATGTCATATCTGATCTGCAGAAAATAAATATCTGAAAGGTAGGAACTGTGATATCCCTCTTATATAGGTCACCCTTCCACAGCAGGAAAGTGGCTTTATACTTTGTCAGAGTGGGATCATAAAGATATGAGTAATAATTCCAGTCGACCTTCCGGACCTGTTTGCAAATTTCTTCCATGACAAAGTACAAACCATTAGAGATAAGCTTGACAACACAATTTCAAGTGACTCATCGTCACCATACAGTTGCGATACAGAATTTCAGCGGCAACCATTAGCAGCATTGAACCTGTCTCTATGGATTCAGTATGTACAATCGTGATGAACAGTGCACCAAAGTCATGTGAACTTGATCCAATTTCAGCATCACTGCTGCTTGAGTGCTTTGATCCAATATTGCCTTCACTAAATGATGTTATTAATATCTCTCTCTCATCTGGGGAATTCCCATCATTTTACAAAACTGTCATTGTAAAGCCTCTGCTGAAGAAACCAACACTCGACCATAATGATTTAAAGAACTACTGCCCAGTTTCTAATCTCCCATTCATGTCAAAAATTTTAGAAACCGTTGTTCTATCCCAACTTGTATCTCATCTGAATTCAAACAGTCTTTTTAGCAATGTACAGTTTGCATATTGTCCTTGCCACAGTACTGAAACTACTCTTCTGAAAGTAGTCAATGACCTTCTCTCTGCTTTGGATAGTGGAAAGATTACAGTCCTCACTCTCCTTGACTTGTCTGCAGCATTTGACACTATAGACCATGATATATTATTTCACCGTCTCCAGCATGTATTTGGCATTCATGATACGGCCTTACTATGGTTCAAGTCCTACTTGGTCAACAGGACACAAATTGTGTCCGCAAATGGAAAACACTCCAGCCCAGTTGATCTATGCTGTGGTGTTCCACAGAGGTCTGTTCTTGGACCTGTTCTCTTCATTCTATACACTCAGCCACTCTCAAGTGTCATAGATCATCATCCAGTGTCTCACCAATTGTATGCTGATGACACCCAAATATACAAATCTAGCCACCCAACTGAAGTTGAAGCTACCATCCAAGGTGTAGAGAGGTGCATTTCCGATGTGAAATCATGGATGACATGTAACAAGCTGCAGATGAGTGATGATAAAACTGAAGCCATTCTGATTACAACACAAAGACTTTCTCATTCACATCCTTTACCTCAGACAATAAATATCAGCAACACCAACATTAAATTCACAGTCAGTACGAAACCTCGGTGTCACTCTTGACAGTACTCTCTCATTGCATCAACATGTCATGAACATATGCAAAGCTGCATATCTTGAGCTGAGACGAATCAGCTCCATTCGCAAGTATCTTTCAGTTGATGCCACTAAAACACTTGTGCGTTCCTTAGTACTTTCAAGACTGGACTATTGTAACTCAATTCTGTCTGGTTCGTCTCAATATCTACTCCAGAAACTTCAAAATGTTCAAAACACAGCTTCTCAGATCATCCTTAGACCTTAGAATACCATGATCAGAGCACGCCTCTCCTCTGCTCTTTACCCTATACTGGCTATCCATATGATCCAGAATTAAACACAAAATTTGTTCTCTGTGCTATGTTTCACTGATGGGCTCCAGTCCAACATACCTATCTGACCTCACCTATGTGTACACACCAGCAAGATACTTACGCTCCTCTTCTGACACTCGTATTCTCATTATTCCCACTGTGAAAATGAAATCATATGGACAATGCTCTTTTGCATACCAGGGCCCAGCAACGTGGAATAAATTGCCCACTGCACTTAGACACAAAGACACAGTGATCTCATTCAAGAGAGCTCTTAAAACTCACCTATTTCAACTGCAAGTACAGACTTAAAGACCTAATAATGTATCCTTACCTTAAATATTTACAGCATGTTTTCTGTTTTCTAATTTTGTGGTGTTTGTTTTTATTTTTGTAATCATATCATTATATATGTTTTTTAAGTGTTGTCAAATATTGTAAAGCGCTTAGAGCTTCTAAAGATTAGGCACTATACAAAGTCCTCATTATTATTATTATTAAGGTCCATAGTTATCAATTAAAATCTTAAGTGCACAACTCAAACCTGTAAATTAATTATCACTGCTAATATTTCAATGAACAACTGACAAGTTAAACTGTCAATTAATCTGAGCAATAACTTCATAATCTTGCTTACACCATTTTAAAACTGAATTGGGCTTTAATATGACAAATGAATACTCATTTGTATAAAGAATTTAATCCCCCAAAATATTCAGTTTTTTCTGAATTTTTTTTTATGTTTCACACAAAACCATGTATAGTCCTTTGACCTCAAAAATTTTGATTTCATTCTTTCTTATTCTAGTGCTCAGGGAGCTCATGTGGTCAAACTTTGAACACTGTTTTTACATGATCAAGACGAGGGGAGCAAACAGCTGGAATGGACTCATAAATAAATAAGCCATATTCCACCATGGGTCCATATTTTGCACCAGTACATCCTTACCTCAAATACACCTGTAATGGCTACTCTCTGGTACATAGCCATACTTTCAATGTTAAACTTACAATGTATCCTTTAAGTTAAGAATGCAAAATATTTTGAAAATACTCTAAGACATTAAGGAGATAACAATATTTCCTAGAATAGAGGTTCTAGCATACATTTAACTTAGGTTTGTTGGTGATAAGTCACCACAAGTTGGAAAATGAATGCTGAAATTTAGCAAGTCATATTTGGTACACATTTTATTTTATGCACTTCAATTTTATAGCCAGCTATTTTTAAAGATGAGTGGAACAAGAGACAAAAGTTTAAATTCAGACACTAAACTTCAAAATAAACTTGTTTATTTTATTAGATGTTTTCAAAGGCTTGAAATACTTCTTATGTGTATTTAATTTGCATTGTTTGTCAGTTACTTCTTTCATTTCTTTTATTTCCTTACATGCTACTGTAATGTGTATAGAAATATATTGTTCATGTACATTTTGTGTCATTCATAAGATTTCATCTTATGTAATTTATTTTATCACATACCTATTTGACTAATAATAAACGGAAAGCCATATTGAGTAAATCTTTCTTTTTCTTTGTTTGTTAATTATTTTAAAAATTTTTGTTAATTTCATTACATGCTATAGTAATGTAACATTGGAGACTTGACCTTGTCCAAAACTGAGTTCATTTCTCATCTGAATTGACTTTTATTTTGTAAACAACTAATACACAGCTAAAATATCCTCTGTGTGTATGGGCTTAATATCGGATCATTATTAATATAAGTAAATATGTTTATTCGAGTCTGGGTCTAGGTTTTGGAATTTCCATGAGGTAAAATAGTTTTTGTTAGAAAATGCTGATTGTGACCTGAGGTCAAGTAGAGAACTATATAATCTTGTAACTTAGAGCATTTCTCAGTTGTTCTTTACGATCTAGCACTTTTAAGTTGTATTATATGCTGTGTCCAGTTGGGCTGGAATTTATTTCTTCAAATTATTGAATTTAAGTGTTTATTTTCTCTGGAAATACAAAAGTGCTCTCAAATTCTTGGATAGAGAAATTCACTGGAATTTATAGTGAATTCAAACCTGGAACGATATTACTGTGATTCAACAAAAGACTGTTGGCACTTCAACACTCTACATGCTACCAGAGACACATCATCACCTTCAGTTTTGGATTTAATTTGGACTTCTACTTAATTTTATTCAGGACTTTAAATTATCAGACTTGAGTCTGTAGTTCTAGGATTATTTTGGGATTTCATTCGCAATACCATAAGTTCTTCTTTTTCATTTTAGTATTCTATGGAAATAAATTAATTGTTGAATTTTACAAAGGTTGTCACTTTTCACTCTTTTCTGTTACTTATTTTAAGCGCATAGACTCGTAACATGCTTAAATGAAAAAACATTCTATCTGTTAAAGGATGGGAATAAACACAAATGTCAAAAATTACTAAGATGTTTAAGCATAAGGATACATACAAATGTCAAAATACTTGTATGTCAACCCTTTACCTCACAGAGTGTATGGCTTCTGAGCCCTTCGATACGCATGTAGCAAAGTTACCCAGTGCAGTGCACTATAAATAGAACACCTATTACCTGTTCTACTCCATACGCATAGGCTTGTTAAGCAGTGAAGTGTATGTTACATTTAACAGCAATTTTAACCATTTTACATTTTTGGTACACATACACTATGTATGGAAAGATTTAAGAGAAAAATCTGATCGTTATAACTGTATAATTATTTTTCACAGAAGAATTTTTATGTGCTTTAAAATCTTGAGAGAACTCGTTCACTGTCAAGAACGTGAAGCCTCATGACCAACTGTAGCTGCCATTTCTCATACTCGAAATTTATAAGTTCTTTGTCTGCATCTACATCACTAAATCAGCTGAATTTGATAATTTATAAAAAATTAATGGCCTCCTACACCAGTATCTGAGCCTTTGACTTAGTTGTGATTCTAATCATGAAAACTCGAGTAAGTACTGAACGAAATCCGCAACCTCCATTTTGGAGAGTGGAGAATACGACCCAGTTACATTAAATAGCAGATTTCGACCAGAGCATAAACAGTGACCACGTGATCTGACGTAATGGTCATTCACACCGATGATTATATTATCTAATAGGGGGTTTTCCCTGAAGGTGGCACTATGAAAACACGCTCAAAATGGCTGATGTTTACAGCAGGCATCAAAAGGCGTTTCATGAGAATGGTGTAGAGGTGTCAAAAGGCGCTTATATGCGAATCGGGTAGAGGCGTCCAAAGGCGCTTACATGTGAATGGAGTAGAGGCGTCCAAAGGCACTTGTATGAGGTAAAAGGTTATACATGTGGATAAAAACAAATGTCAAAAATACTTGTATGTTAAAAGATGAAGTGTTATGTATATTTAACTTATATTATCTGATGGCTTTTATTCATGATTATATGTTATATACATTTGTATTTTGTATCTGACCTTGTCCAAAATCAAGTTCACAGAGTACCTGACCAGTGACATTTATTTTGTAAACATAATACATTAGCTAATATTTCTCTATAAGTGTTGATTAAATATTCAGATCATTATTAATGGATACATGTTTATCTGAATTTGAGTTAAAAGATAATCTTGATTCTGACCTTTAAACCTTCTAGAATGGAAAATTCCATTTTGTGACAGAATATTTTAAGAAAATGGTAATAGCAACCTTGGTCAAGTAGAGGGGGAAAATAATCTGTTTTACTCATTCTTGCCTTAACATCTGAAGCAGAACCATTCTTTTTGTTGTGTTCAGTTTTTTATCTGATGGATTATTTTATCAAATTATTATTCACTGGAATTACAAAGTGCTCAGTAACATTACTGGACAGACATTAACATGGAATTATAGTGAATTCAAACAAGAATATCTTGGATTATATTTTTGTGATTCATCAAAAGATTGTTGGCACATCATTACAATCCAAGCCACTGGCATATTAGCATATTTGAGACTACAGGCACATCCATTCATTCAATATCAGCACTTATTCAACATACCACTGGAATACAGTTGGAACTTCATATATATGGACTTGTGATCAAACTTTAAGGATTATTTGGGATTTAATTCACAATACTGTAAATTCTTTTTAAATTTTCACTTTGTATTCTAGGGAAATAACTTATTTGTTGAATTTTAGAAAACATGTTGGTTTTCACTCTTTTCTATTACTTAGTTTAAGATCATAGAGCTGTAACAGAAGATGAGTGTAAACGTAAAAACTACTTAAATGTTAAAGCATGATGGTACAAATGTTGAAATACTTACTTATTGTTACTGAGATTCAGGACAATTACACCTTTAGCATTTTCAAGCTCAGGGGGAACTTCACTCAGTTCATTGTGGCTAAAATCCTACAAATATAAACTTTAAATTGGAACCCTTGGAGATCAATAAGATATTTTTTTAAAATTCCAGAAACTAAACTGTACATAATACTTGAAAAAAAAATGCTTACTAAATTGGAAATGAACCAAGACATATTGGAGTTGCCATCATTTGTCTCCATGGAGGTAAAATGTTTCTTAATAATATTTTAGCAATTTGAATATACCAGTAATTAGAACAGAGAGCCAGTCAAACAATATTTATCATACATGACCATCACTGATTGTTTAATTAGTGACTTAAATGTGACTACAAAGACTATCCTACTCCTAGTAAATCCAAGCCTCATGACCTTTAAGTAGCTACAATGATGAATTCAACTAATATGGTAGAGTCCTTTCCCCAAAAATAAAACACATAACTATTTTAAATGAGAAACAAATTCAGAAATTGCAAGCATCAACACATGCAGTTTAGTTTTTGCAAAGAAACATCACAGACATCAACTGCTACTCCATCTGGCAAGATGGATTCACTGCAGATGAGTAAATTGGAGGTTGCACTAAACATTGCTTCCACCTGAAACTGGTTCTAGATCATGTATCAAGTTATCTGTGTGGAAATGTCACTTAATACCATACTAAAACTGTCACTTCCTGCCATGTTAAAACTTTCACTCCTGCCATGCTAAAACTGTCACTTCCTGCCATGCTAAAACTGGCTCTAAAACCATGTATGAAGTTGTGGGAGAAGATCAGGAAAAATAATATCCAGTAACAATTTATAATTTAACTCATAAACTGAACATGAATAAAAGAAACTGTTCTCTATCTAGTCTAATAAACATATAGAAATAACAGTGTAACTATAACTACAACTATCATCATCATTATTATTGTTATTACTAAAACTACAAGATGTAATTTTGCTATTACTGAAATATATCCAGTCTTCATAATGGTCTTTCACGTGTCCCTTTTCTGTCTTGAAGAAGAAGTGATATCTCCCTTTTGTGGGAAATTTAAGATGATCTCTTGGTAAAATTTGGGAAAATTGGTTTATATTTATAAAAAATGAAAAATTACATTATTTCAAGTTACAATTCAGTAATGCTTTCTAAATATTTTATGAGATTTAGCATTCAATATGATTTTCCCATGGACTGAATAAACGCTATAACAGTAGTTGAAGTAGGACACCGAAAGACGGAAAGCATACGTAGAGAAACGTTATTTTAAATTACCACAACAGAGAGATCTTCAAGATGAAAGATATCATCAGGGATCCCCTTGTCAGTCAGTTTGTTGTAGCGACAATTAATGGTTCGAAGAGCTGCCAGTCTTCCCATGTCCTCTCCAAGATTGCTGATTTGGTTCTTCACCACAGTTAGATGTTCCTGGAAAGATTCAATCAACTACCTAAAACCAGATTGCCAGTTTTCTATTAACCAAATTATTGTTTCTGAAGTTCTGTTATTCATCTATGTTTATAAGGTCAATAAAATTTAAATCTTATATGGTCAAGAACAAAAAGAAAATATGAAATATGCCTTTAGGAAATGTAACCCCTCTTCTATGGCAATATCAGTTGAAAACCAGGAAGAGACACCCAATGTTGCAAGCATATGGGCTATTTTTCCACCTAAAACTGATGGTGTTCTTGTAAATTTGATATATTTCAGTATCATGATCATTGTAAAGGAACAGAGACAGAGAAATTGTCCCCCAAAACAGCAATAGCAAATACCACAGTTGTAAACTTCATCTAATCAATAGCGACAATAATTGGTAATTAGAATACAGATCGTGTGAAATTATGAACTCTTGTAAAGCATTTACAATTCATAAGAAACTGAAACAACAGTTTCTGTTCTCAACTGTAGCATACACCAGAAATGAATGCTGGTCTTTGAAATGTTTAGTATATATATATATATATATATATATATATATATATATATATATATATATACATAATAACTTTTAGCTTTCACTCATTACAAGACCCTCATTTCTGTGCAATTAGACTATATATATACATAATAGCTCATTGTTTTCACACATTACAAGACCATCATTTTTGTGCTAGTAATTTTTTCAGGGTTCATACACCTGGTGTGACAAAATTCAAGGGCTTTTCAAGGACTTTATCCAATTTTTTCAAGGACCCCAATGCCCAGTGCACTTTAGGTATTTTTATCAATGGCCATTTAATGGATTAGTGAAAATGTTGTAGTTTCCTGACAAGGAACTTCCTAATATTTGTGCAATAGCTTCAGACTTTAAAATAGAGATTAAGAAAAACAAATCTTTGGAGACTAAAAACTTTATTTCTAAGAAAAACAAATGAATTCAGATCTACATATGAAGAACAAAAAAAACAAAACCGTACAGATTACAGAGCAAATCAGGTACACTAGTTTCAACAGTTCTTTAAATTCTTAATTCCAATTACAACTACTGGAGATCAGAGTCTGCTTGTATGACAGTGACAAATCATCATATGAAGAGTAAAATACAATGGAAGAATATAAAGTAGACCAAGTAGAATAGTCACAATCTATTCTTTAAATTCTACACTCAAATATATAATTTGCACACATGACCACTCTAAAACTGGCATTGTAAGTACTAAGTTCTTTAACATGATCAGCAATTTCCTTTTTGATAGTTTCCCTTTCTGACTGCTTGTGCAGTTTCTTTCTTCAATGCATTTGCTTGTGTAACAAAGGAGATTTTTCTGGTACTTTCTTTTTTTTCATATAATTTGATGTTTTCTTGAGTTGCTGGATCTGTCCTCAGTCCTTTGGTTCTTTTTCTTCAACTCCTCCAGAGCTTCAAGGGTCTGTTTTCCTTTAGCTGTCTGTCTTGCTGATTTGGCCTTTAAATGCTCATCCTCAAGGTTCTGTATGTATCTTTGCCTAGCCAACTTGCAGGACATCAGAAGTTCCTTTAAAATTTGTACATTCGCCAGACCCCCTACTCTAATGACATGCTCACAGATAATTCTCTGTGCGATCAATTTTTTTTCCTTCATGTTCTCCACCTTGATTCTAAAACCTCTTCCTACAATGGCCTGACCATGTGATAGCACAAGCAAGGTCTGCAGAACTGGCTTGAAGTCACTGTATGCATCAGCACTTTCTTCAACTGAACTCATGAAAAGTTCATCCACCTGGTCCTCCCATGGACGGAATGCCAACAACCTTTCTGTTGGGATGCAGTCAAGCAGCATTTGAAACTGCTGAAGGACAGTATCAAACAAGTCCTCATTCAGCCTTTGGCAGCTGACCAGGTATGAAAATAGCCCATGGATCTTATCCCTGCACTTTGTCTTGTCTGCTGCCATCAATGCAGGAGAAAGGCAGGACAAGTTCCTCACAGTCAAACAGGAGACTGGACTTTTCTCCAGGATGGTTTTGACAACTTCTATGAGACACACCTTACACTCCATCTTGAACTCCATCTTCTGTCTCTCACTTGGCATCAGTCCTACTGTGCCTTCCTTTAGTTTCTCTGCAGCATACCCGATGTCCACCTGATTGTAGTCCACTTGGAAGGAGGTGTCTGTGATGTTAACCTTTACCATTTTTTAATCTGTGCAATCAAGGACACTTTTCTTTATGAAGCAACTCATCAGTCCTCTCACCATCTGGTACATTGCCTGTGCGACAAGGGTAGCATAGGATGATTGGTCTGGAACTGGGCGAGAAAGGGGCTGCAGCTGCATGGCAATGCACTGGAAGAAATAGAGACTGGCCAGAAAGCATGGGTCCTGCCTCATGCATTCCACTATTGTGTCGTATGACCTGTTGTTAGGTCTTGTCACTGTTTTTATCTCAACTTCCTCCACATACCTGACTACGTTTGAGAAGATCTTTGTGCCCTCTCACAAACTGGAACATTCTCTAGCCAACAATGCATGACAAACTTCAGGGGCCTCTGTCCTTCAGAAGATCTGACAGTCTTTCAGCCTCGATGTGGCATCTTTAATGAGATGGTAGACTGAGGAGAGGAAACTGGATACCTTCCAGCCTGCCGCTAACATTCCTCTTTTAAAACTGTTGTGGACTACATGGAGGCCACATGAACCAATCTTAATGAGCATTGATCCATAATCCCGCTGTAGTTGGGCACCAAGATCTTCATGTAGCTTTCAATTCATGCTAGGGCTGTCAATGCCAATTTGAACCATGTCATGGAGTGCTAAGCCTGCATCGGAAACAGCATCCATTATAGCCTGCATGAGGTCAGTGGCCTTGGCATGTCTTAAAAATTGGCTTGTGACATACCTGGTCAGTAAGTTGTCTGTTTCTACATGCCAGAACCTCATGTGAAGATCTAGTTGCTTCAACTTAAGCTTTCATCAAACATCAGTACCAATGGTCCTTTGATTGGTGACTTGAGCATTGTTTTCAAATGTTCCAAACACACTAAGGTATGCAGCCTTCTTGTTATGGCACATATACTTTAGGGCAATAAGACTGTCAGGAAACATTTTCCGGAAGAGGTCTGGCGAATCATGTACTGAAACTGTAGGAGTAGTGGCTAGTTACAATCTTGATTGTCCACAAAATTTCTGCTTGAGGGCATCATCTCCAGCAACATATGACCTGGCTGACATGAATTCAGCTCTTCTTGTGTCATCAGGTGCAGAAGTAGTTGCTATTTCATTATGCTTGGGTTCCATCTGCATTTCCTTGTGTTTCCATCTGCATTTCCTTGTGTGTTTCCATCTGCGTTTCCTTCTGTGTTTCCAGCTTAGCTGGGGTGGTGAATGGGGCTGTGGAGCTAGCTCCCTGAAAGAAGCTGTGTATGCCCAAAGAGACACTGCCAGAACTGTGGACTAAGGCCTTGTGCTTTTCACCTTTCATGTGGGACTTAACAGCACTCTCTCTCATTTTTCAGACATCAAGCAATTTTTTACACTTTGTAGAGAGCCTTGTGTCTGTCACCTTTGGAAGGCTGCAACCTGTAAAAAAAAATTTTTTTTTTTACTTACTGTATCTGATGTTGGTAGATACAGAATAAACTTATTATTTTTGCTGTTGGTTATATTTGATTGCACTTTCTAAATGAGTTTGATTTTAACTATAATTGTGTGTGAAATATTTTTGTTCATTTGTACATTCTTGATAATAATTATATCTACAATTCTAGGTCAGTGTATTAGATTTTTTCCACTCTGATGGGCACTAATAGTGATGAGCCAGTAAAAAAAATATGGGTTACTAATTGACAATAATTGAAGTCAGCAGCAGTTGCTTACTCCAAATTCATGGGAAATTTTTGTTTCATGTAAAAAGGACCTGATCTACTGTCAATCTAAGACACTGCTATGTGACTGATAATACTCAATAAATCAGATGAGATGAATAAATGCACAACATTTACAAACAAAAATCAACAGGATGGAAATTTTGGTTCAGATTCAGAGTTGATATCCCTGTTATTTGGTAAACCAGATTCGTAGAATGTTTCATTATGGAGGTATAATCCACCATTATTTCACTTTCAAGTATATGGGAAATTAATTACCAGGTCTTGTATTCTTGTTTTTGACACCAACTGGGGTTGAACACACACTTCCCAGGCATTTTGCTCCAAGTGAAATGGGTAAGATCTTGCAACAAAATACTCAGATAAATCATCCATATTCTCAATGCCACGCACACGTTTATCCACTGGCAGGTGTGAATGCAGCTATCTGAATATTCAGTAGAGAGCTGAGTTTATGGAGATTGCCAAAGCTCACCTTCTCTGACACACTTCACGAAAACACATTGGCCGACCTCGTACATACGGTAGTGATTTGCATAATTTATGCATACCTGAAGTTGTCCACAGCAGACAAAATCGATTTCTGAAATAACTTAGTTGCACGATATGATGCTTTCATGTGGCATCTTAAAATCATCTGCTGCGAAAGTATGCCGCGTGTCACTGCATCTAATTTTTTATATTTGCTGTCACATGATTGCTCATCGAAATTTTGCAGGTACCTTTACAAGTAGATGTTAAGTACATTATGTAGAAAGCAGCTTTTCTGTTAACAGGCCTATGGCTGTAATTTACACCCAAAATTTGGTCGCGATGCCAAAAAAGTCAACAATAGACTTCCAGCAGACTTCTGAATTTTATATCGTTATGCTGAAAATCAGAAGCTTGGACATACAATAAGAACAAATTGTGATCATTTTTGTGTATATTTTTCATTATCTTTTGTTCGAGAGTTTGAACAGCTGATTCACCATGATTTAAAGAACAAAGGTGTACCATTGCAGCAGTAAATAAATCGATGAAGACAAATGATCACTGGAAAAGATTCATGCAATTTTTAATGCTCTCTATAATCAGGTCTGCACGCAATCATAAATATCTGATTGGTCACATGTTGTAAACCACCCAATAGCAAACAGTTTTATTATGATTAAATGACCTAATGGTATGAAAAGAAAACTTTCATACATTCGTTTGTTGATTAATTTTATATTTTTCAAGGACTGAGGCTTTTCAAGGTAAAATGATTTTCAAGTACTTTTCAAGGATGAATTGAAATTCAAGTACTTTTCAAGGTACCGTGTGAACCCTGTACTTAAATGTTTCAAATATAGACAATTAGTTAATCTGACAGCCATTCTTGTGATCTCTCCTTCCAATACAAATGAATGGCAAGCAGTTTCTGTAAAGATGTCATTTTGATTTCTTTTTAGTTATTATGACCATTTTTTGATGACAGATAAACAGATTATGTGAACAAGTAGTTTTTAGTTTTGTCTACTTTTAGGATGTTGACAATATCTGATAGCAGATTTGTGTCAATTGAACAAATTTCAAAGAACTTCGTGCCCAAACGCTTTCCGTCAAATATGGTCAAAATACTGTCAAGCAATTTTTAGAAGCTGTAAGGAACAACTCTGAACTGAAAACACATAACTGATCAAGAACTATACCACATAAATTTAGTCTTACAGTCAGGTCAGCTAGAAAAGAATAAAATAAAATATGGGATCCTTTCTTACAATTGTGTTATATTTATTTTACATAAACAGTTTATTTTGGGGTGTCACAATTTACCACAATCCACTACAATCAACCAAAACATGAATTGACCACAATCTTCTACAATCAAGCATGACAATAACACAATCGACAAGTATATACCACAATCCACAACAATCTTCCCAAATCTACTACTATCAAGTGTGAAAAGGCCACAGCACATCAATATATACTTAATTATTTACCAATAAGTATATTATTCTTATTATAATAATCCACTGCATCTACCACAATCCACACAATCTACCACAATCCATTGCATCTACCACAATCCACACAATCTACCACAATCCACTGCATCAATCCTCCCAATCTACCACAATCCACTGCATCAATCCACACAATCTACCACAATCCACTGCATCAATCCTCACAATCCATGAACTCTACAATGAGCCACAATCAGGTTCAAGTCAAAACTTACCCAAATTAAAGGAAGACCCAACACGAGGTTCAGACATTTACTAAATTAGTAAATGAAATATAATAATTAACATACTAAAATTTCATGTTGAAATCTGTTCAAGTTGCTAGTTTTATCATTAAAATAAAATTGGTTTTTTTGGGGGGGATCATAACGATTAAACTGGATAATGCTTGTGTCCCCCCCGCTTCAGAAAATCAGTCGCTTGAGCATATACATGTGCACATGCTATTAAAAGCCTGTCTGTCATCATCATGCCATTTTTATACTGATCCCAGTATTCAAATTTCTTCTGTTTTGTAACATATTTTCTTCCTGTTATTTCCTAAGTAATTTTGAAAGCCAGGGCTTCCATGCAAGCAGATGCAAAGGAATATAATGCAAGAGAATTGTTAGTGAGCTTTTCCATGATAGTTAGCATCCTCGCAAAAATCACAGAAATGAACGTAGAGAAAGTTATGAGATTGACAACATCATGTAATTGCTGCTCAGACTGAATAATTACCAAAAGTTAATTTGGGTGTGGATGGATTGTAGGTGTGTAATCATATTTTTCCACTTCAGATGATCTGCTTAATTAAAAAGTCTGTAGGAGTACGTGGATTTATATTACTCCTTAAAATCATTAGTATTTAACCAAAAGAGATGCAGAAGAAAATTATCACTGATGATTCAAGCCTATCAGCTGCATAGATCATCGGGTGAATGCCTAATTTGCCCAAATTATCGTGGTTACTTTCTGCCTGTGGCAATATAATTTTCTTCTCTTTTAATTTTGTTGATGAACTGTAAAAAATACATTTCCTGTAATAAATAGCAGAAATCAGTTATAATTTGGAATGGTGATGATGACTAATGAGTATGTTTTGACTTCGGTACATTTTGGCATTCATTGATATGTCTGACTTTGGGTACCTTTTACCTTGAGAATGATTTGGCTGTAAACCACGTTAATCGACTATGAAAAACAATGGTCACTACAGTGAGAATGAAAGTGTAAATGATGATGAAACATGTAAAGACTTTATTCATGCACCAACAAGATATCAATTAATGACCAAAGAACAGTTGCTTGAAGCTCTGAGAAATTGTAAAAAGGCAGCAGATTATATACCGTGCAGTAGAAATAATTATGAATATGTCATTTTAAATAATGTTCCTGTTATGAACAGTAAAAGTTTGCTAGTGATGAAGAGAAATCATTGACAAATACAATCCTGAAGAAACTTCCCCAGAGCAGTTTGCTTCTATGCATGAGACATATGAAAAATAACATCAGAAGACATCTGAAGAAAAATGGATATTATAGCAAGGATCACAAGGAGATTGTTAAGTTTGTATTTGGTGAAGGTGGCTTAGTGTTAGCGTTGACGAAATAGAATATTCAAAGAGACTAAACAATCTGTTAAATTATTTTAAAAAATACAAAGAATTCAAAATTTACTCGGATCACTCTTCAGCAGACAACTTAAAAACTTACGTGTACATGCTGATAAAAAATGAAATTGTCCACAGACTATGAAATAACAACAATACTGAATCTGTGAAAAATATGATCAAGACAGCTATTAGACATAAGCAACAATTATTCGTTGAAATTGTGGAGGTGATCAGGGAAATGCTCAGTTTCTACACCTAAGAAATGCCCTTCATGGCAATGGTAACTATCAGCTAAGCGAGGCCACCGAATAATATTTGATTTCAGATACCGACTGGCACTCAAAATCAACTAAGGAGAAAGAAATCCTTTTAAAGAAGTTCTTAAGGGATCCACTGAAAAACAGATCAAATGAACACTCCAAAAGAGCATGCCTCAAGTCCACCAAATTAGACTACAAATGCCCTTGACCCAAAGAAATGGTTGGAAAAAACCAGGTCAGTAGAACCGTGGAAAGGCAGAAAGAATGCATGTCTTCTGAACATATGGAATGCCATTCTTGTCTGTCGATCTCGGTTTCTTTTACAGGCAGTATTTATTATAATACATGTGGTAGTATTTTAGGTGTCTTTTTCGCATAATTACATAGGTTTGGGATTTGATGGATGATGAATGGACGAACAACTATGTATCAGCTAACCATGATTTATAGGTAAGTTTAAAGTGGAAATCAAAGTTTTGGTCAATATTTGTGAATATTTTTAATGTCTTGTGGATGGATAGCTCAGCTACTTGAGAAGTTCATTTCTAGGGACTAGTTAATACAGACTCAATGAGTCACACACAGTTTAAAATTTCTAGAGTGGAAAAAATCAAATGTTAAATTATGATAATGAGTAAATACATGACGGACAGTCAGAACTGTGGAACAGAGGACACAGCAGAAGAAACCAGGACAGACGAAAAGGAAAATAAACAAACGGACAGTGATAAACATAAAGACTAATAGAAAGAAATAATCAGACATCAATTAAAAAAGTATGCCATGAAACCTCTGTTACATTATCATAATGTTATTTAATTGGTATATTTCAATAAACACATTTATTGTGACATGGTTATTTCTGCGATGTGGTGAATACAAATGGTATATATTATTACTCTGTCAGAATCGGCCTGCACACATAAGAATGATTTAGAGTTTGTCTGCCATAACAATTAAACTTTAAGCTATGTGATTGATAACTTTTACGATTTATTTCATAATTTAAACATGAGAAGAAACAAACATCAACTCAAACCTATTGTTACAGTGATTTTCATAATTCTTCCTTGGTTTTAACATTTATTTTACAGATTTCGGTCAGCTTTGGAGAATGGAAAGCCGGAAATCCTGATTAATGCTGCGAAAATAAAGGAGAAACTTCTACACATCCACACAGTTAGGCTTATCGAACAGTGAGTCAACACTAGTTGCAGTGATCCTGAGTGCAGCACTAATTATTTTTATATCATGTAAATTCTGTTTATTTTAATATATGCATTAAACACATCAGATGCTAATCGGTTGTTTATTTGTATGTTTTAATGAACATGTTTCGTGTTGTATTTTGTAAACATCACGGAGTGAAGTTTGCTCCTAGTAACTGACTAATTATTTCGGTCTGAGGAATATTTCCCCATGACTGACTTCCCATAATCAAACAAGTAATCACAAAAATCTAAGAATTCCTTAAAACGAAGCACTATAAACAAATGTGCATACTCCAAATTTATTACAATATGTATGTCCAGAAGAGTTTATCATTTATGAATATGCCTTTATCTGATTTAAAATGTGTAATAAATAATCAACTTTTCTTTGAAATTCTATTGAAGAACAGCATTTTTAAAGTAAATACTGAAGAGCGACAAGAAAATAAACTAATTGCTGATAATATGCAATTTAGAAGAGATAAAATGTAAATGAGGTACCAAAACTCGAGTAAAAAGAAAGACTTGGAAAATATCAAATATAAGACTAATATAAGACGTTCATGATAATTTTTGTGATGCAGTGTATATAAACATGTACATGTATATACTATTAAAATACCGTCTGGAATTTAAATTATAGCAATGTGTTAATTAACTAGTATATTTGAATGAGCAAATTTCTTGTATACATATATATTGATGCTTTGTTGGCCATACGTGGCGGCTTTAGACTTACCAATTCAACTGATATAAATTGGGAGTTTTTTTGCATTATGTATATAATATTTATAAATATTTCTGTGTTGTATATACATGTATTTACAAATTACAAAACGATTAAATATTTAAGTATCTTCTAAAAGTGTCTTATTGTATGACACACATTACTTTGATTTTCGCTACACACAATGTGATTGCAGACATTTTATTTTTAATTGAAAATATCTGGATTACTGTGCACTTAAAATATGTCAGTTATAACCATATACCTATCAAATACAATTAGGGTGGCCATTCGTACGGTTTTATACTGGACAATCGGGTTTTCAGCTGTTCTGCCTCCGTATTAACATACCAATTTTTATACATTATAGTGTTTTCAGGGACAATAGTGGTTGACCATGGTATTTTTATGGCCAATTGTAGTGGATTTTGGTATTTTCATAGTCAATTGTGGTAGATTGTGTTATTTTCATGCTTGATTTTAGAAGATTGTGGTCAATTGCAGTATTTTCACAGTAGATTGTGGTAGACTGTGGTGGATTATGGGATTGTAGTAGTTTGTGGTCGATTCTGGTGGATTGTGGTACATTATACATGTAGATTGTGGGTGCTATTTTCATGCTTGATTGTAGAAGACTGTGGTCGATTGCAGTATTTTCACTGTATATTGTGGTTAGATTGTAGTGCACAGTGGTGGACTGTAGTGGATTGTGGTAAATCGTGTTGCCACTTATTTTGCATTATTTTTATCTATTTTCACATTAAAACTAATGCTAACAAATAAAGTTATCAAAACAAGAGTTCTAATAACGGATGTACATTTACATGTAGACAGATATGTACATGTATATGAATGTGTGTGTGTGTGATTTCTCCATAGAAATTCATTATGTTACAATGCTTCTGCAAAGTAGATTAAAATAAAAATTTAAGTTTTCATAAAAAACCTAGGAAAAAGAACATAAAACATAAGAAACATAAAATAAAAACATGAAATTACAAAGTTTTATCAATAGAACATATGTACAATTAATTAAAAAAATGAAAGCTGCATCAAAGAGTAGTGTTGATACCCTTTTCAGAACTGTCTGTAGAGACAACAACGTTTATATATCCTCTTCACAACTGTCTGTAGAGACAACGTTTATATATCCTCTTCGCAACTGTCTGTAGAGACAACAACGTTTATATATCCTCTTCGCAACTGTCTGTAGAGACAACAACAGGAGATAGGCTCGGGCATGTTGGCATGCTACTTGAAGTGGAAGACTCATAAGGAGATGATACTCTGATGAAAGAGTCCAGTGTATTCGGAGTCTTATGTTCTCTTTTTTCTCTTAAAAGCTCTTCATAACAAGAAACTGCATCCATAACTTTGCATTGAATAAGTGAACTTCGATTCATATCTAAATCACTATCTTCCATTAAAAGTGCAAGCATCAGTGACAATACTTGTGATGTCAGACAAAACTTTTCAATGTCAAAGTCTGAGCATTTTGCTACTCACAAGCCTCTTGCTGGCTGGCAAATGCTTTTTGTTCTTCATCCAAATGTTCTTGTTCCAAATCCAATAGGTCATCTTTTGTCAACTCCTCAGCATCGGATTCCAAAAGCTGCTTGGTGTCAGTCTCTTGTAATGTCTCTTCTGCTCGTCTGACTTTGTTTGCAGCCTTTACACTGGCCTTATTTGTTAATGCAGTGGTGTCTTCGATTTCTAAGCCATCAGAAGAACGACAAAACTGAGGACAAAGTTTTTTTCCAAATGCTATTCATGCAATGTGGCGAAACCTCCTGCCATGACATTTTTACAAACTGCACGGCATCCTTGATGTTAAATGCCTTCTAGTAATCTTTTCATTGTGATGTTCCATTCATTTGTTTGCTTCACCAAATCATTTAAAACTAACCTCAGATAATATGATTTGAAAGCCATTATGATACCCTGATCCATTCATTGCAAATGGGATGAGGTATTTGGTGGCAAATATGTGATTTCAATGTTTTCACAATAGTCTTCAAAAGTGCTAGGACAGCAAAAGGGCACTGTCTAAAATTAATAAGATTCTGAATGGCATGCCTTCCCTCTGGCAATAGTTTTTTGACTCACAATCCAGGTCCTTCTCAAAGTACTGCTTGAACACTGCATTGTTCATCCAACCATTCTTATTAGCATACCAGTATATGGGCAACTCCAATCAGTCATACCCCTTCAAGGCTCTGGGATTTTCAGAATGATAAATCAAGAAAGGCATCAACTTGCAGTCATCTTGTGTATTACCTCCCAGGAAAAGTGTGTATGTGTGTGTGAGATTTGGATTTTTAACGTAGCTTTAACAATGTTTCAGTCACATCACTACAATGTCTGCAGTGTGGCAGTTTATAGTGATGTCCAGAACTGGGGCATCATGCCACAGACATGTAGCATTATGTCCCACCCAGCCACATTATCCTGACACCAGGCCGACCAGTCCTAACACTAACCTCTTAATGCTGAGCGCCAAGCGAGACAGCTGTTAGTACCATTTTTGTAAGTCTTTTTGGTATGACTCAGCCAGGGATCGAACCCAAGGAGAAGTGTTAAGCAGTCTTTAGCAGCTTTAACACCAGGCTCAGTCTTCTTTTCCACCAAAATGTAGGTGCAGTTAGGCATTTTCTTCCAGTATGAGCCAGTTTTGTTGACATTAAAAATCAGCTGATGCAGCTTCATCACTTGTTTTAACATTTTTAAAGCCAAAATGTGCTTTAAACTTGTGCAACGACCCAATACCGGCACTAAAATCTTTTTGATCACCTTCTTCAGATACCTTGAGAACTCTGTACAGGCTAGAGGCTTCAGCACACACAATGGCTTTTCTAAGAGGAATTTTCTTGTTATGCTGATCAGCCACACTGCCAATATCCTTTCCATCCTGTCCATTATGTTGGGACAGGTAAAGCAACTTTTCTGATTTGGAATGGGGGTTCCAGCTTTCACACTTGCTTTAATTTTTTCTACACTGTCACATATTATACTACATGTACTTTCACTAAGGTTCAAAGCATGCTTTATCATGACGGTACTCTGACCCGATTCATACCTTTTTTATTACACCAAGTATAACCACTACAGAAATAGCCCTCCTTGATCACTTTGGACTATCACCTCCTTGATCACTTTAGACTATCACCTCCTTGATCACTCTAGACTATCCCCTCCTTGATCACTCTGGACTATCCCCTCCTTGATCACTTTGGACTATCACCTCCTTGATCACTTTGGACTATCACCTCCTTGTCTTTTAGATGCCATCACTAATAATGTTCAAAAATTTGAACCAACATTTACTTTGTAACAAACAATTTGTACATGTATACACACGCTGCATGCAGGCCACAATAAACAAAATGGTAGGTGCATAAGAGCTGGGGATTGTGGGTAATGTTTATGTGCAATGGAGGCACCATCTGTGAGACAGTTATCTCAGCAGTAGCAATCTTTATCCCAGATCACATGATTTCAAATTCATGTGAGATCTGGTAAATCATGATCAGACTGTACTACATACACAATATCTGACAGATATTTTAGAACATTGCACGTGCTTTTAAATAAATCCACATGGCTAACCATTAGAAACAGGTGTAACAAAAACCTTGATATTTAATTTTGCTTTCTTCTGTTTATGGCCAAACTGAAATAAAAATTTAGAATTCAAGTAGCATTAATGCTCTCATCAGAGGCACAATCAGGGGACATCTATTTCATGAACACGCTTTGTCCGTAAAGGTGACATTGACAACAACATAAAAAAATGTCAATATATGAAATTGACAAATGCTTTTTTCCTTTGGAAACTAAACTTGGTCATTTCCATTTCTTGTCCTAAATCACTGTATGTTATATTTATTTGTGACTATACAATGATCAATGCTTCATTGACATAGTGCGGTCTTTTCAAGGTAATCAGGAACTGCTGAAACTCTGATGTGCAAAATATCCTTACATTGCTTTGGCTAGGTACATTTTCAAACTGTTTACTTTTCTTTAGAAAATAGCTTGGTTTTCTGTTTTAATTGTCATCCTGAATCACAGTATTTGATACTTCTTTGTTACAATACAATGATCACTCGGCATGGTATTTTAAAGATAACCAGTGTCAGCTAAAGCTTGGACGTGTCAAGCATAATTATGATGCATTTATCTTTAAAATTCTAGATTGGACACTGAAATGTATTTCAGGATTCATGAGTGAGTATAAATTATGGATCTTAACTTTCACATCACATCTTGTGTTCAATCTTGAATCTGAATTAATAGTCAGACATAGCACCAACAGAAGCCAAAATATACTATAAATTTATAGAAGAAATTTATCAATATTATCAAAATTTGTATGCAACACAAAAAAACCCCCATCATTATTAAAAGAATCCTGTGAAAGTGCAAACTTCTCAATAATACTATGAAACTTTCATTGCTCAAACAGAAATAGAAAAGCAATTATACAGCTCAACAAATACAAACTGCCTGAAAACAATGATAAATCTAGAAATTTTCAAAAAATATTCCAATCAGATCTTTTTTCAATACTAGAGATGGTTTATATAATAATATCTTTCTTAATGTTGAAATAACAAAGTCAATGCAGGAAGAAGCCATACCTATTATATGTAAGGGGAATGTGGAAAGAGACAAGGCAAGAAGGACTGACAAAAATTGTGTAAAAAGTTCTTACAAAAATTTGTTTTTTGGTAAAAACTACTGTAAATGGGTTCAAAGTTTATATAATAATATGTACTCCCACATACAAGTTAACGACACTCTGACAAAAGCATGAAAAGAGGACAGATCAGTGAGGCAAGGTTACACATTACACAATATCAATGTTGCTATATATGATATAAATAATTTTTTAGAATAAACAATAAAAGTATCCTTTCATTTTCAAAACAAAAGTCCCTCAAAGGGACTGATGGTTTATTGGTATTCTAGCTGCTGAGTGTTGAAACTATCTCATGTATCAGTATTTCCCCTAGGGACACAACATTGAGAGTCAAAACTTCCCTTGGTGTCAACACTGGTGGTCAGATTGAGTATAAAACAAACCTTGGTGTCAGAACTGGGGATCAAATTAAAATTTGGGGGTCTCTGAGGTACAAATGAAGGAAAAGTGAAACAGTGTATATTCTTCATAAAAATATGAAGACTTTCAAACTGGCTGCAATGGCAACCATGGTGGATATAATCTGTATCAATTTGCATTTTGGTTTAGGACCAGCTAGAGATCATTAGGTCTTTTGGTGAAACCCTATGTCATTATCACCCAAGAGTCCAAAAAAAAAAATAGTGACAAAGTATTTTCAAGTTGAACACTGTAACAAAAATATTGGTGATCACGCATCTTAGTAAAAATGACATACAAGGGTTACATCATGTTGCATCACACAAAGTTCATACTGGCAAAAACTACTGCATATGACTTAACAGAGAGACATATAATTTGAAATGAGTGGTGGTAATTTCATTTTTTTCGTTCTTATTTACTCAGGTTATCTTAACCGTAATAGGGAAAAATAGTTTTGTAGCAAATGATCCTACAGGGCAAAATTCTTTGAGAAAAGAAATGAAAATGCATTCTAATTTTAAACTGAATTTAGTTTAATATGGCTTGGTATTCTGCCTTTTCTACATTTGCAGCAAGGGTAACCGACTGACATGCCATCTATTTTTGGTCCATCCAGCATTTACATCAGACTCATATTTGGCACCATTTGGTGGCTCAAACTCACCCAATGGTATCTCCATAAAAACTTTTCCCCAGCTCCAATAATCTGATAACTTAAACAAATTACAGTAGTCCCTCTCTTGAACGGCCCCCCTGATCAGTGGCCACCCACTTCTTACGGCCAGAATCCCTTGGCACAGACGAGTTTGTGTTCAAAAGTATCCCTCAAGAATGGCCACCCCTCTAATGCGACCAGCATATTAGCACAAAAATGTAAAATGTTCCCCTCACAAGCGGCCACTTTTTATTTCAAATCTGTCCAGAACCAATGATTAATTTATACCATGACATAAGGTAAGTAATCAGATTATCTCTACTGTCGATACATATCTCCCAATGTCAAGTTTCCGTTACTGAAAGAAGTGTTGACTAAAGTACATGTAACACTAAGATTAATATTATATCATTGTTTATAAAAGCCGATATTTACAGGAAATGGGCTCGACAATGTTATGATAGAGTTTTGGGCTTCACACATCTGTCGAATTCTTCTCTTTGATGATTACAACTGGACGTAATTGTCAAGATCATAACAGGGTCAGCATAGGCTAAAAATAGATTTTGTGCATTAACACACACACACACACACACACACACACACACACACACACACACACACACACACACACACACACACACACACACACACACACACACAGAGAAATTAACCTTGAACAAAACGGTACCAAACAAAGACCGAAAAATCACGTCACAACACATTTATCGTTCCTTTACGAAGAAGGCATTTCGTCCATTCTACAATAGTTTCGTCTGCATAATTAAATCGCATACAGTTAGCAACATCCAAATAAACCATTACCAAACCCTAACATGTCATCACATAAACAGAGACATATTATTTTAGAAGAAAGTCGGTTATTCTACTCGACAACATCAGGTGGGGTGACTTGCTGAACAATTTTATGTAGAAAAGACTCGAATAAACAACATCGTAACCGATAAAGAGGTTCTTCAGCAGCAGTGGGAAAATGGAGCAATGGAAAGAGAATTATGTATGTACCAAGATTTAAATTACATTTTTGAATGGTTTTGCAATGTGCATGACAACAATACCCGCTCGCATATCACGCTTACGCCAAGAATAAGAGCTATTAATGTATATTCAGTTGAAATAAGTCTATTATTATTACAAGAAGAACCTTTTAATAATTAATATTACTTTTAAACAATGATATTAAATGCTTTGAAGTATGTAGCTTTCTTACTACGTATATTACATATACTTCTTACAAAAAATTTAGTCCCCCTCTGGAAAAGCCACTAGAATTATAAAGCCACTTTCCCGGTGTAGAAGGGGTGGCCGTATAAGATGGGGACCACTGTAATGTCATCATAACTATCATCAGCCAAATGAAATCCGCATCTGAAGATGAACCATGCTGGGAATCAGCCATTTTGGGTTTTCTAGGTAGCCCGTATTTTAAACACGCATTCGTACAACTTCCATGATGCAAGTTCAAATTACGACATAATGCTTGTTTGAGGGCACAATGTGCCAATCAAATTTAGTTTAACAACCATTTATGTCATGTGACTAACAATGCAAATGGCGAGTTCCAGGTCAAACCTCATCAACTTTGTAGTTTCATCTTGTAAGTCAGGAGATTAAAGACTTAGAGAATGCTATGCTCATAATTTCTGAGAAATAAATCATCTTCCCATTGATTTCATGCAGGTATGGCTGATGTAAGGGTGTTTAAGTTTGCTAGTCAGGACAGTAATTGGATACCCTATGCTGACACTGCATGGTGTCTGCAAATTCCTTTTGCAAAATGGCAATTGGCTCTGACCCTTCACCCCAACATAAATGTCCAAATATGAAAAATGGGGTGGCAAGGATCAGAGGAAACTCTACTATATGACTAGTTTATGCTAAACAAGCTGTCGTAGTAAAATAATTACCATGGAATTGGTGAGGCTGGAGGGTTAATATTAAGAACCATGTCACTTTTTAATTTGTATATGGCGAGTGAGTGTTGTCAGATTCTTTTTGTTTCAACTAACTAATGGGGGTATGTGCCTGCAACTGCTGACACAGACAAATTCTCAATTTAAAGAATAACAAGGCAACAAGGCAAATGACTACTACAATTCTGATGACTGCTGATGAATAAAATAACTTGCAAAAGGTATCGTTTTGTAACAATTTTCCACCACTTGTATCGATATGTGTAATGTTACAGCACAAGTATCAATGCATCAATATAATGATGAATCGTTTCACCCCTATCTTGGGGACTGATCCATACTTGATGTTTGGCAAAATATAATTTCAGGGGTAGAAATAAATGTTCTCATATCACAGACCTGTTTACCCATACATTTTCTTGTCAGTATTTTAAGCAATGTCTGTCAGTATTTTTAGAAGGCAGTCAGTATTTTCATTCAGTGTTTCTAACATCATAACACAATACACATCAACTGTGAAACAACACACAAATAGTAGACACTATCAATACACTATAATTACCATTATGTAGTATTGCACGACATACTGACTATACAATATTCTGTAAATAACTTCTAACTTGTAAAGACGCTGGTATTCAGGCAATTCTGTGTTTCAAGGCAAAATCTGCAGAAACTGAACACCACTGACTAAAAAAAAATTGTTTATATTATAGTGATAAAAACCAAAAGAATACCCCCACACACCCAAATTCATTTCATTATTTACCCCCGTTACTTTCTCATGAAAATCTGTTTTCTCAGCTTCACACATATCCATAACATTTTAAATAAAGCCAATTCTCTACATTTTACATGGTTAAGGAAGACTTAATATAAAACATTATGACAGAAATTGTTACCACCCATCCACTCAGAAAATAATAACTTCAGCTAGATAGGTGAAGGAAATCTTGTTTATTTCATAAAATCTAGTATCAGCTTTGTCAACATTTACTAGAATGGAAGTGAGCTCCATATATTATTTTGTACAAAGTTTGTCAACAATATCAAACTGATCCACTTGGAATTAATATTTTAATGAAGGCTTAGTCTATGGGTTTTTAATGGCCACATAATAGGCACTCTTTATCCTATTCAGCTGGTCATCTGTCCACTCTTTGGTAAAATTCTTTGGTTTTGACTTCAGGACCAACAGAGCCTCAATGGGTCTGATTGCCTAGTGAGGATCTCTGATCTGTAACATTTTAACTTGTCAGCTGTGCTCAATGACAAATTGATATTTACGATCAATTCACATAGAATCGCCTCAGCACGTGTTATTTGCTTTTGAAGTATGTGTTGATCACTAACTTCCTTTCCCTTCATCATTGACAAAATATTTCTATTTCCCTTCACTAAAGATTCCAATTTTGCATGATTTTCTGATTCCACGTGTCGTGAACAGTCATTCCTTCCACCATGTGCATAGGAAAAGTCTAAGTTTCAAACAGTGCAGAACATAAACTGTCCTCCTTTAGACGATGGTTTAAGGCATGGCCACAGAGTATTATAGACTGATAGAAAATGCTGCCTTCTATGTTTAGATTTTCCATTTTCATCATCAATTTCGTGCTTAAACTTTCTTGTCGGCGGCACTTTCTTTGTTTAAACAACTGGATGTTGAGAATGTTAAAATCAGTGATGTGGCACAGATTGCGGATGCGGACGTGGACCGAAGAGATGATACAACGAAAGGAAACAGAATAAAAAACGGCTTAAAAATTAATTTAAAAAACTTACCAGATAAATGCAACCTCAAATCATATTTTCATATCAATGACCGTATGACCATACGGATGGGCTTTATTCCATACAAATACGGTAAAATACGGACGGGTAAACAGGTCTGATATCATTTAGGTGTGTAAATAACCAAATCATAACAAAACCAGTCTATCTATCCATTCATCTATGCTCAGCTAAATATGCTTAGCTAAATATCCATACATTTTATTATCAAACTATCAATTCAAGTCTTCCTTTTTGCCCCATCAACATCTCTATATGTACTATTACGATATATATTTTTCGTAACTTTAATTAGGGGTACAAGCTTTTAATGTTTGAAAGAAGATAAGAAAGATAAGCTGGTTGTTTGTAAAATAAATATAAAAAAATTTCAAGAATACATTTCGTATTATATTTTACCTTATTTTTTAAAATTTTATTTGAGACATCATATTTTCATATTCTGGGGCAACTCAAATCTTCTAATGGTATATTAAATTTTTGCCAGAAAAATTATCAAATTTGTCCAGTCCAGCCCAGCACAGACACTTCTTTATCTTAAATCTCTCACCAGCTTCTTGAGGTTGGCAATCTCTCGTGGAATGGCATCAAGGTTAGTTCGACTCAGCTTCAGCCAACGCAGCCCTGTCATATCAGCAAGCTGTGGTGGTAATTTCTCTCCCTGAAAAGAAGGATGCATAATTAGGAAAAGCCTCTGAAATTTGTCTAGTCCTAAGTTAAACAAAGAAATCCAAGTAATAGGTTTGCTTCCATCTGGTGTGGGAACTTTTAATCAGATGCCCGGTGTTCCATAGGGTTGTGTTCTTGGACTGATTGTCTTCATTTCATACACTCAGCCCTCTCAAATGTCATAGATCATCAGCTGATGTTGCACCAATTATACAAATCTAGTCACCCAACTTAAGTAGATGCTAGTGTCCAAGACAGAGTTACATTTCTGATCTGAATTCACAGACTGTAGATGAACAATTATAAAACTGAAGACATTGTGATCACCATGCAAACACTTTCTCATTCCCATCCTTTACCTCAAATAATACGTATCAGCAAAACCAACATAACCAGTGCTCAAAAAATCTGATAGCCTGAAAAAAAATCTGATAGCCTGAAAAAAAAATCTGATAGCCTGTTGCCCCTCTAATACAGCATCAGGCCCGTCCTGTATTCTAAAAGAGGTGCCCATCGGGCTTGTAAAAAAAATAATCAAATTTGTGGGAGAAAACTCTGATCACACTGATGAAATGCAGAAATGTATTTTCAAGATGTTGACCTACCTACTATAACACAACGCAATTCTGATTAAAATCAGATCGCCACTGTCCTATGTGAAGTTGAGATCTGATTTTAATCAAATTGTAGCACAGCATGTCATGCTAAAAACATGATTTTGTACTCCCAAACCCCCTGACACAGTCACATTTTGAGAAAACACAATTTTCAGTAATCTTCAAAAACAGAAAAAACACTCCACCTCTTTCAGTATATGCCTGTTTCATGTAGCATATGTAAATGGTAAACAGTCAAAATTGGAGCTGATGTAAAATTATCCTTTGGGCAATTTAAATAGAGGTAATTTAAAGGCAAAGAGGTCAGGTATAAACGACCATTTCACATATTACTTAACTGGCTAACAATAGCTAGAGAGATGTGTTTGTAAACTGCAGTGAGTGAGCCCATTGTGCTAATTTGCACTGGTATGATCAGGATGAGGCACAACCCAATATAGGCAAATCAAAGAGATGCTAGATGTGTGTAGGAGAACAAAAGTTATTATGTATCATTGCTTTGAACGAGAATGCTGAAACCATATGTATTACGTGTATACGGTTTTGAAAAATTGGTGAACAGCGGCACATTTCTTTCAAGTCAGAATTTACTGCATATATAAAATGCAAAAAAAGCATGATCATTTCAATTGTTAGAATAGTGTTCAAGCATTATACACTTTTGAAGCTAATATAGGAAGCAATTAGCTATGAATAGCATCAGCGAAGCCCAACAAAAATAAATTTCGGGACTTGATGGAGGTTTACTTTGTGAAGCATGTTTGGAAAAAGAAAAATAAGGTGGGGAGATGCAATTAATACTTTGCACATACTGCAAACAACATACTGACAAATTTCAACTTGGTTCTGACCAGGAATCACTCACAGAATCCAGCAGAGAAGTTTATCCAGTCTCTAGTGAGTGTAGTGATGAACACTAATGACACCTGCATTACTTTCAACCTCCTTCTGAATTTATATTTGAATTATATCAATTACAATGTTGTGTGTCAAGTAATATTTAAAAAGGGGAAACTTTGGGCATATGGAAATTGAAGTCCATGCTTGTGGATTTTCAGTCAGGGCTTGTGATTTTTTTAAATTTACAAGCCTTGGGTCTGCATCTGAATGTTTTTTTCTTTGAGCACTGATAACAATTACACAAACATTACAATACCTAGGCATCACTCTTGACAGTACTCTCTCATTATACCAACACATTATGAACATACCGTATGCAAGGATGCATACCTGGAGCTGAGACACATCAGCTCCATTGCAATTTTCTTTCTGTTGATGCCACTAAAACACTAAAGTGTTCCTTTGTACTTTCTAGACTTGACTATTGTAATTCACTACTATATGGTTTATCTTATTATCTTCTACAGAAACTTAAAAACATTAAAAACACAGCTGCTCAAACCATCGTAAAAGCATCAAGAACCAAACATGAATCACCTCTGTTTGTACACACCAATGGCTACCCATTCTCTCCAGAATGAAACACAAAATCTGTTCTCTCTCTTACATTTTGTTCACGGCTTCCAGTCCAAAATACCTATATGACCTTACAGATGTGTACATCCATTCTAGATTTTTACACTCCTCTTCAGACACATACATTCCCATTATTCTAACTATAAAAAATGAATCCTATGGTCAACATTCTAGGGACCAGCTACCACTTGAACTTAGACACAAAGAGACGCTGATCTCATTTAAGGATGCTCTAAAAACTCACCTATTTCGACTGCAAGAACATACTTCCAACTTAATGTTTCCCTATCCTGAATTTTTTCAGAATACTTTTTGTTTGTAATTTCACAGTGTTTGTTTTATTTAATCTTCTCTATGTTATTATGTAGTAACTATTATTCTGAAGTGCTTAGATCTTTTAAAGATTAAGCACTGTTCTAAGTCCTCATTATTATCATCATTATAACAATAATTATTATTATTATTAATACCGATGCAGAGCTGCCAACCCTCCAGACTAGCAATTAGTGAAAAGAGGGATAAAAATTAGTGAATTCTGAACACAATTAGTGAAAAATTATACCATGACACTAGCTCCATCAACTTTAATGGTCAGTACTGCATTATATGAAAATCCCAAAATAAAACTAAAACATATTATTTACACTGATTACATGTACAAATCTATTTTCAGCCAAATTTACTGATATACACAAACTTCAAGCTATTTGTCATAATATGATGCTGAGGCAGACTTCCTCAACTGGGCTATGGAAAATTTGTTTTCAAAACAGTTCAGGCTTCTAGCCTGCTGTTTAATCTTGGTGACTAAAATTGTTGCAAATTTTCAGCACCTAAGGAGGCACTAAAGTTTGTCTTATTTTTCCAAACAACAGGAAATACTCTTTCACTGTCACTGTTGCTGATCTCCAACTGAGAAAGGTAGGTTATATTCAACAAGAAAACTCACAAACAATGCTTCAGCATTGGTAACTTGCAGGACTTGAGTAGGTGGCTTCAAGTACTCCAGAGTTGAAATCTGCTGTGGGTGCTCTTAATTTTCCCAATATCTATATACTTTTTGCAAGCAGTGTGCTTTTTTCACATTGTTCTGCCACACACCCAAATATATATTATTATATAGTACATGTATGACAGGTAAATTGTAAGCAATGTTACGAGCCCCTGTGTACATTCCCAATTCTAAAATTCGTGGCACACTACTGTGCGAAAAGCATAATGTCCTTCAATGTTTCATGGCTGAATGCAAGGCAACCTTTTGGTGTACTCCAATCTATACTTCACTTTTTGTGGAATACATATCCTTTCCCTTGGAGATATAACATATTTTAACTGTAGTGTAGCTTAATTATGAAACGGTACTAATCCAGAAGATGAAATGTTGAATGATTAACGATTAGTGGTGTTGGCACATGTGCAGCAAAATATGAACTCAAGCAAATTATGATATATGCTAATCTTTCAATATCTCAAAAATTCCCACACTTGAAAAAGCTGTCTTCATTTAGTGTTTGTTTTAAAAAAAAATTACAGTTGCTATGAGAATGTACATGTGTCATTTAAAAAAAAAAAATCAGTTGGGCCCCGGTTCTATTTGTAAGCTTTTGTAAAACTTCTGTTCTAAATATAGATTATATATTTTAAAATGCTTGCTGCAGGGCAAACTATAACAATTAGATATAGTTCTACTAATATCGTGACTAGCAAATATATTATTGGCATAAGTGACCACTGCTGCTATTTTGACTAACACTTAACGGAATAAAGTTATTTCGTTCCTGATTTAAGCCGATTGAGAATTCGGGAATTCTTGATTTATTTGCATGCAGCGTGAATCCATGAATCGCTATTGAGAGTCGTGAAATTCACACCAAAATCATGAGGGTTTGCAGGTCTACTGATGTTTAAAGAAATCATTCGTGTCTATGTGTATGTGAGTTCACTTTCACAAATTAAGTGCAGACATTAATTCACTCGTAGGTATCAATGATGTGTGAGCAAGTACTCTTTCACAAGGAAAGGGGGCCCACATGTGTCATATAGAAGTGACCTTTCTAAATTTTATACACAGGGGTCAAGCTAGACTTGAATTTTAGGGAGAAGTGACTTCTCCTTTTGGACAGAACAGGAGAAGTGAGAGCTTAACAGGGAGAAGTGGATGAGAAGCAAGAAACACACACACATATACATACACATAAACATATATATATATATATATATATATATATATATATATATATATATATATATATGTGTGTGTGTGTGTGTGTGTGTGTGTGTGTGTGTGTGTGTGTGTGTGTGTTATCTTATTTGAATTATGCCCTCTATTTTCCAGTATTCATATTTGCATTTAGCACTGGATTTAAGCAATACTTTATTTTCAGGTAGAAAATTGTCTGAGTAATTTTGGCCATATGACTTCAAAAGAGAATAATAGAAACTACATTGTAACAAATTTTAACTGAGTAACCAGATTATTGTAAATGCAAGTTAGTAAAAATGCTTAATCAACTACCCTTAATCAATTTTTTAAAAATACTTTCTAAAAGTTCACAATAATGACACTTTGAAAGATTTCTAAAAGTGTTTGAAACAACCCCTGTACCATGTACATGAGGGGAAATGCACACGTGACTTCAGATCATACTGTTCGCCCTAATTTCTTTGTTGCGAATAAAACATTACCCTAACAATTCATACGTAACAATAAAATACATAAAATTACAGACATTGTTCCTTTATAGTCGGTATACGAACTACACCCTTCTTTCCAACTGAATCAACACAGACATTTGAGTGCATCCAGTTTTAGGAGGAGGGATTTTTGTAATGTTACTGCTCACTTTATATAGCTTCATTTCAACAGTCCATTGACAGGATTGCAAATTTATGGTTTATTTATTTGTCTACATACTTGTAGTAATTTTAAGCATTGGTTAAATAGAAAAAGCTGTGCTGCTTTTTTCCATATTTTCATAAATACAAGTCAAGTCAGAAAATAACTTTGACCATACAGCGTGTCTCGCGAATTCCACAACATAGCATTGTCCCATACGTTTTTGACCTACATAATTTTAAAGTTAAATCTCAAATAACATAATACCTAGGGTTTGCTTTCTATGAATTGTATTTTTTTTTTCTAAATATATTTGCACGATGATTTATGAAAACAGACAATCTAATAAACTTTAAACTGATACTTCCACACAAAGCGATGTATTTCCCCGTTACTGGTTCACTTACAGTTTCAAACTAATTTTATGACGAAATAGTGTACAAGAGGCAGTTAAAATATCCAGATCACTGATTCTGTTCTTAAACACAAATTACTATTTATATACTATTGTTAAAGTTTCGAAACACAAGTTTGTATGCTTTTATCATTAAGGATAATATGTGGAAATTGGGCTGTAATAGTTGCTAAGTAACTTGGGGGAAAGGGTTAATGGTCAATCAGCTATCAAAACACATGCATGTGAACGTGCAAGAGTTTGTTTGATAACAAAACTAGGCCTAGCTACTGATGGCTAGTTGAATACATTTCACTACAGCACAAAGTGGCTATGGCAAGGGGGCATCTCAAAAAGATATGGTCGGTCAAAGCATCTAAAAAAAAATCACAGAACGAAGTTGTTTTCACTTTTCCTAACATAAGAAGGCAAAGTTTACATATTTTAGGTGACTTTGTCGCCCACTTTGCCTGGTAGCATGACCCCTGATACATTATCTATTTGGTTTTCTTACTCAGTCTGCCTTTTTCTCACTCCTGCTCCTTGTTTTTCTTTGTCCATCTAAATGTTTTCAAGAGGTAATTTACCTGATGTTTGTAGGTCATATACTATTCAGTTTTGTTTACTTGTAACTAGTTGAGACAAGTCATTAATAACTACACCACTCCCTCGATAACTCGCGAACCCGCTTATAATGCGGGGACAGGCATGGATCCCAATTTTTAAGCCAGAAAATACCCCAAAAATTGATCCCTTTTGGTTGAATTTGAAGAAAATCGCGATTGAAATTGGTAACGGAAATTGATATATTGCTCATTTTATCGTCGAAAAAGGTAGATAGGACCTGGAAATTTAATTAACATTCTGAAATAACGACTTTTAATAAGAAGACATATAATTTGTTACATTTTCTTTTCAAACTACATTCTTAGTAAACCACAATTAACAATATTCAAGGACAGTTTGATCAATGAAAATGTCACTAACGCCAAGTGGAGGTAGGACTTTAATAAATAAATACCAATTAAAATTTTTTTTTTTAAATCAATTTAAATTTGTGTTCTAGTTCTATCTTTTAGTTCCTGTTAAGTGTAATCATCATAAATGCAATGTTTCCTCTTGTAATTAAATGTAAAATGTGTCAATCTACTGTAACAGCTATGTCCACGAGCGTTTCGCTGAGAACTTAATTAAGTGCCCACCGTGTTTTGATATTGGACTAGCGGAAGCGACTGTTGTATTGGTGCACTAAATAAAAAGAGGTCCTCCTTTTCTTTTATCACGGTAATTACGTCTTCTGAATCAAATAAAGCAGGTGGAATTGAAAAAAAAAGTCAAAGCCATACAAATCCTACAAGCTTAGGAACCAGCGGCACTGGTCGTATGTCAGGTAACTCATTTCATTTGATCAATCAAACACTGTGATACATTTTATTGTGTACATATCTATTAAACTACCTTAAAAATTACCTACTAAATCATAAATGTGGTTAAAGATAGCAAGGCAACCAAGCGAAATGAGTACTTCGTAAAATAATGAGCTTTGTTTCACAGATACGGACCGTTGTGGGAAAAACGAGTTTCAGAGGTTTCTTGAATTCGCATGTAGAGATATCCTCAAGCATGATAAGAAGTTTCACTATTATTTTTGCAATGAAATCACGGCATGAATATTTTACTAACTGAAAAATACAAAAATTGAGTTTCAACATAGACAATTGTCTGATGAAATAAATGTCACGTGTTTTAAATAAAAAGGAATCTTGTTTAGTAGTGTATCAACAGTTAGTCTGGTTCCCTGCTTCATAGACTCCTAGTTTCGCGAAATACTATTATACAACACTCCGGGAACCAGACTAATCAACAAAATAAAAAGCAGTGACGTAATACACGAATGTTTTCGCATACCGTGTTTGGTTGTTGAAACCAGCTGTAATCATGTTATCGATCTTTCAAATGTTGGACATTTTGAAAATAAATGTGATATATAGATAATAACGAACAACTTCATCAGAAAAAGCACTTTATTGACGATTTTTCTCGATTCGATTATAAAACGAGGATTCAGCCATTAAACAGCCCAGTCCCCCCCCCCCAACCTGTGGTTTTCTGAATGTCTAGCAGGTTTTTTGGAGGTCCCTTGGTAACTCGCGCCCTTGCTTATAGTGTGATCTGTGTTTTTGGACCCTGATGTGCGCGAGTTATCGAGGGAGAGGTGTACTGTGTATTGTGATTCATAACGACATATACTGTCATTCTATTTAGAGTAATTTATGTAAAATTAATAATCTTTATATTCTGCTTTTAAGACAGTAACTATAGCTAAAACTGAATACTGGATTCTCTTGTACACTAGGTGTTTAGTCTACCATTTATTTGTGTTATGTCATTCTGTACTACAATCTCAACTAATTTAGCTTAAGAAAGTTTTGTAATAAAACATTCTGAAGGTATAGAAAACAATCTTTGATCGTAAAAGAAGGAAAGTGGAGACTCTTTATAAGCCTTGATCATCCCATTTTTTTTTATTCCCCATAGTTTTCCCTTTTAGGAACACAAAATTCAATTAGTGTCTCCCAATAAGTCAATTCAGGATGGCATCATGCCATACTTTTAATTTCCTATGCCAGGTCACTTTGTCCATCTTGCCAGGCCCTCTTTTCCTGCCAGGCAATTTTGTACATCTTGCCAGAACTTCTTTTCATGCCAGGCCATTTTGTACATCTTGCAAGGCCTTATTTTATGCCTTATTTTATTGTGAATCTTAGAAGACCTTGTTTTCATGCTAGGCCACATTATACACCATGCCAGACCATTTTCCCATGCTACTGCTTGACATAGCCATGATCACGCCCATTTAAATGCAAATACAATGCATTGAATGGAATAGTGCCTTCTAACTGGCCAAATGAAAATAAGTTACATATAAATGCAGGACGTCATTTTCTTTTAACCAATGAGAGGACAGTATTCCATTCAGTAGGATTTCACTTGCATATTAAGCAGGCACGATCATGGCCATGTCGAGCAGCAGTGTGGGAAAATGGTCTGGCATTCTTTAAAGGTATGATAGTAAGCCAAATGTTAGATAGGCATACAAAGTCAAATTCTTGAGCTAAACATCAGTACCAAATTTATTATGCTACGTGAACTGTAGCTTGAAATATCACCACTGATTCATAATGAGGTCGTGCAAGAAAGGAGAGAAGTGTCCTCCCTTGTATTATTTTATACTATATGCATGACTGATAGTTAAATTGTTAAGCAATGATATGAGCACCTGTGGACTACTGATGCCCCATGTGGCCTAGGTGCAAAGGACAAGTGGCGAAGTGTTCTGCATTGCACAAGTACACTGTGGTGAATATCGGTGTTTACCAGCGAGTGCCTGCATGCATGACAGGCATGCCACATGAATGGCATTGGCCAGTACATAAAAGTTTGGATTTACCCAGATATTCTCAGTTATACACGAGACACTGAGGGGGGGGGGTCTTGATTAGTTTTGTGGTACATCGTAATGCCATTTTTTTGTGCCACACAACTTCACCCTTTACAACACGAACTTAGTTTAGAAACAAAATGTGCCCGTACTAATTTTGAAAAGTTTTCATTCTCGTTTTCTGAGGATTTGGTAATGATTATAGTCTGAATATACCTCCCTGTTTGTATGTACCCCTCTACTGATTTAAAAAACGAAAAGCATGAATGAGATAAAAGATGCATAGAACTTAGTTCATTTACTGATTTATAATTTCAAACCTGATTATGCCCAATGCAGCCCTAACACCATTCTTGTGAACTTAGTTCATTTATTGATTTATAATTTCAAACCTGATTATGCCCATGGGAGCCCTAACACCATTATCGTCTGCACGTTTCATTCCAAATGGAAGTTTTCAGCATAAAAGACTACCCTGCTTGCCAGTCATTTCCAGTTCCTGGACAAGTCCATTTTCAACGAAGGGGTGTATTCACGACTAAGCATGTACGTACACAGAAGGAAAATATGTCTTCTGCTTCTGATATTTACAATGTCGAATCAAGCAAAGGAAAAGAATGACAACTACAAATTTGCCATTCACATGGATTTAACAAGCATTGTAATTGCTATGTTCATGTGTGCAAAGGGATATAACTCTAAACTCTCAACATTATGGTAATTTACGGAATTATCAGGCAGTTACCAAATAGGATGAACTATGTCACTCTGATGTCTGAGGAGAATAAACAAGTCCATAGTGTTCGCAATATGGTGCCATGTTAGTATGGAAAGTCCATTATGCATGAAAGGCGTAGAGGTAGTCCTACAATGTAAGCCTTGACCCTGATATTTATGTTTTGGGCATTGAGGTCGATAGTGCCCAAATCATGGCACTGTGTAGCGTGTTCTGATGTCAATAACATTGGAACAATAAGTCAAATGTTCGGGAATATCTCACACACTTGGCAGCCCATATCGGAGCTTTTCTACCAATTAAAGTTATAATGTTTTAGCCAGACTTTACTTACTCTGATGTCCTTTCCTAATAAATTCAAATTCCCATATAAGCAAATGGACCTGTTTTCAAGTTCCGTTGGCCTACATTTCAGTTGGCTGGAATGTGATGGAAGCCAGGAATACCAAAATCGGTTAAAAGGATGATAAGAATCTTGAATGAAATGAAGCTATCTAAACATGTTCTTCAAAATTAATATATTTTTTATTTTTTCCATTAAAAAAATTATACTTCAACTTTACCGATTTTGGTATTTCTGGCTTCCATTGCTTTCCTGCAAACTGAAATGTAGGTCAATGAAACTAGAAATTAGGATCATTTGCTTGTGTGAAAATTTGAACTTATTAGAAAAAAGACATCAGGGTAAGTAAAGTCTGACTAAAACATCATGACTTTAATTTGTAGAAAAGCATCGTTATGGGATGCCAATTGTGTGTGAGATAGTCCTGAAAATTTGACTTTCGTTACGATGTCGGTTGAAATCAAAACACGCTACACTGCGCCGTTATTTAAGCAGTAAGACCTCGACGCATAAAACAAAAATATTAGGGTCGAGGGCTTACATTGTAGGACTAGAGCAGCGGATGCCAGTGTTGGGTCACTCTGGTCACAGTCAGGTTAGTCACTGTATGAACTAAGTTCTGTGCACTTGTTTATCGCATTAAAGATTTCCGTTACTGAAATTGGTAGAGGGTACAAACAAACGAGGAGGTATATTTAGACAATAATATTTGTGGTAGCGAGTTCTAATCTGTCTTTGGAACCTATCAATCTTTGGGGAAAAAAAATCTGAATTCCAATACAAAACAATTACAGAGTTCAACTAGAACATGTAAACCTTTGAATTATAACCCTAGGCCCAAATAAAGATTACCTCAAAATCATTTTTAGAGAAATCAATGCCCCGAACGAAGGGCAAGACCCCTGTCTCAGCCATCTTCTTGCTGAAAATGGAAAATTACCGAGATATGCCAAATGAATGCGGAAGAACAGTGTTAGACATTTTATTTTACGTGTTAAATAACATCCGTACGTTGTTCAATAGTGATGATCGTGTTTATTCTTTCTCACGAGATTTGTTTTTCCTTTAGAATTTGGTTGTCTTAAATAATATCGAGTTTATTTTGTGGAAGATATAATGATTTAATATCCATAAATAAATATATAAGAATTTTTATGTAGAAAAATTAACAAATTATGTAACTGATCTAGTTTTTCTACCCTCCCCCCCCCCGCCCTCACGACTTTGTGAACTCGTCAAAGTTACCATGAGGTGCCCA
>JAECUM010018860.1:0-27059 GCA_016617855.1 Megalonaias nervosa
TAACTGGTTTATCTGCAGTATGCATTCTCATGTGCAAAGCTCGCTGTCCACCCTGACTAAACATTGTTACATTCTGCACACTGAAATGTTTTCTCCAGTATGTATCATCATGTGTTTTTTCAAATCTCCAATCTGATTAAACCTTTCAGCACATATTTCACACATAAATTGTTTTTCTGCAGTATGCATTCTCATGTGCAATATTAGCTGTCCACCCTGACTAAACGTTCTATTACATTCTGCACACTTAAATGTTTTTTCTCCAGTATGCATCATCATGTGCTTTTTCAAATCTCCAATCTGACTAAACCTTTCAGCACATATTTCACACTTAAAAGAGTTTTCTCCAGTATGCGTCCTCATGTGCCGATTCAGAATTTTACTGTAGGTAAAACTTTGACCACATAATTCACACTTAAATGGTTTTTCTCCAGTATGCATCCTCATGTGAACCTTTACATGTTCAACTCGAGTCAGCATTTTATTACAAACTTCACACTTAAATGGTATTTCTCCAGTATGTATCATCATGTGACTGTTCAGATTTCCATTTTGACTAAACTTTTTATCACATACATCACACTTAAATGGTTTTTCTCCAGTATGTATCCTCATGTGCTTATTCAGAGATTTACTGCAAGTAAAACTTTTACCACATACTTCACACTTATATGGTTTTTCTCCAGTATGTATCTTCATGTGCTCATTCAGAGGTCCTCTTTGAGTAAAACTTTTACCACATAATTCACACTTAAATGGTTTTTCTCCAGTATGCGTCCTCATGTGAATCTTTACATGTTCAACTCGAGTCAGCATTTTATTACATACTTCACACTTAAATAGTTTCTCACCAGTATGGATCACCATGTGACTGTTCAGATTTCCTTTTTGACTAAACTTCTTATCACATACATCACACTCAAATGGTTTTTCTCCAGTATGTATCCTCATGTGCTTATTTCGATTTCCACTGTGACTAAACATTTTATTACATACTTCACACTTAAATAGTTTCTCTCCAGTACGTACCCTCATGTGCTTATTCAGATTTCCACTGTGACTCAACATTTTTTCACATACTTCACACTTAAATGGTTCTCGTTCAAATCTCCACTGTTACAGAACTTTAATCAATACAACATCACACATTAAAGGTTTTTTAACCTGCATGTTCCATCATGTGATTATTCAGATTCCATCCTAGGCTAAAAATATCATTACATACTTCACATTTAAATGGTTCCTTTCAAGCTCTGATATGACTGTATATTTTGGTGACCAATTTCAGCGAAACATTCGACACAATCTTTACACTTATATGGTTTCCTCGGGTTAGTATTAAACTCGAAAACGACTTCTTGCAAAAACGGACGTTTTCGTTTGCACACAATGAGTTTTAAATGGTTACGAAAGCTGTCAATATTGGTATTTGAAGATTTAACCTATATAAATTTCAATAGACAAAGTTTAACAAGAATAATATAAATATAAACTTTGATTTTGACCAGTATTTTGTTGTTCAGCACATAAGAAGTACTTAAAAAGGACTTCCCTACTGCAAAAGAACGGAAATGGAATCTTAATTTATCAATGAAAGTCTTCTAGGATTAAATTTTAATTCATGGTAGAAACAACTGTTAAAGGACAATGCTGATGAACGTTTATCATACGAAATATATCTAAAAAATATATAAGTTCAATTTTTATTAATTGAGCGAGTTTTCTGCAATCTGATTGGTTATAAATGGTCACCTGATCCTGGTCTGTCATTTTTTTGCACATCGTTAACTTCTGCGGACTCCCTTGGTTCCCATTTTCCATGTCATTTTATGTTAAACTTATATATAGCAATAGCTTACAAAATAATGCCCCACCCCACCTCCAGACACCGTGATGTCCAATGAAACTTTGCAACCCCACTTGAAGTTAAAAAAGTACAACCACATAGTGCTTCCTGCACTCCACGCCACTCCCCTTTTGCCGAAGAAAGCATCCGGCATGCATTACAAGCCTGTCGTCAGAATGTATTGCACCTAACTTAGAGAATTTGATCCACAAGCGGTTATTAAAGGTCAAGATCACAATATGAGCAGATGTCCCCAACTTGAGTTCCGAAACCAGGAAAGAAAAGGAATCTTACTGGATACGCCGCCTTAGAACATTGAAACCAAGCGGTTTAAACCAAGAAGACTAGAAAAAGACCGCCATGCGCACATGAAATTATTTATTTTTTGCGGCCGACACATTTTCTTTTAAATAATTCTCTAAATTTGCTTAATAGCCTATAATTACCACTGTGACAATAACATATCTGGGATATAATTTCCGCTTACATAAATTTACATGAAACAACAGATGTCGCTATGGCTCATCAGTAATGTAGTGGGATAGAATAGGGTGAATGGGAATTAGCATTACAGACCCCCACCCGGGACTGTATAGGGTCACGATTTATAATGTCAAAAGCATACCCTGGGACTGTATAGGGTCAATGGGAATTTAACATAGGGAATGCATAGGGACAAGAGGAATGGAACAGGTAGGGTGACGTCACGGTACTGGACACTTGCAACAATGTGGCAAGTGGCTGACCTGAATACGCGTAACTGCTCTAGGTAGGGAAGAATACAATATAGAGACAGAGACATATACAACACACATATAACATATAGGCAAGAAAGAATAAATCTTTTCGAGGCAGTGGAGTGGCCCTGAAAAGGGCCTTTGTTTGTTATGTTAACACCATTCCGTTAACATAGAGGGCATCGCATAGGTCTTCTTCTCTTTCTCAAACTTTGTCTAACCTCTGGTCCATAAATCAGGACTCGCTTCAGACAGCCTTGTCTTTCCACATAGGTCCTTCTTTTCCAAACGCTTGTCTCGGTGATCTTAAAGATTCTCCATGATGCTCAGACATACATAGGTAAGTCCGTACGGAACAGCATCGACGATACGAGGGTAGACAATTCAACGTTGGTCCACATCTTTGTGACGAGAACAGCTGAAGGGAATGAAGTGAACCGCGTTTATTTATAGTGGAAGACCGGATCGAAACGGATTGAAATAATTCACCAATCCCAACACGCGTTACAAAATTCAGTCACTTCGCGGAGTGTCTCTTCCAATCCGAAGAGAGCTACCTGTGACGTCACATTCCCTATATAGGTGCGCTAGCATCTGTGCGCAGTGAATCGATGCGACATTGTTTTGTGAAACATGACTGAAACTAAGAAGACGATGAATTGGGGTGCAACGGCTTTGGAGACGAAAAGCGATGGCATAGCAGCGACTACCAAAGTTAACACATCGTTACTTCCAGAAGAGGTTGATTTCAACTGGGATTTAGTAGATTTTTTCTCTTCTTCGCAAGAATTTGTTCCGGTACCAGTACCTTCGCCACTTTCTCCTTCTTTACCACACGTCGACGATTTTAAACAAAGACAGAAAGAAGAATTGGAAAATTTTTTACAGCAGCAGAAAGAGGCAGAACAAGCATTTCTCCTTGAACAGCAACAGCGAGAAGAAGAGGCAAGAAGGAAACGACAGAAAGAAGAAGCAGTAGGGAAGAAACAAAGGCTAGGAGAGAAGGAGAACAGTGAAAGTCAAACGGTAACGGTACTCTTGGACATTTTGGCCGAGTTAAGAAGTCTGAAACAAATGTATCAGACTTCTTTATTACGACCCAAGAGAAAAAGACCTTCCCGAGCCAAACAGCCCAACCCTGTTACTACACCAGAGATACCACCCCTAGTGATTTCTACCAAATCATTGACAGGAGCAAGTCCAGAAGTAGGCCTTGGCCGTGGCAAAGGCTTAAGGCAGTTAAAGCGGATTGCTTCTCGTTCCTAAGTTTGTTCTAAGAAAAAACAAACACCCAACGGTCCTTTTCAGGGCCACTCACTTCTTTCGAAAAGAGATAATATTCATTTTGCCAAAATCAATTAAAACTCAAAATCCCTTGTTTAACCCTATGATGTACGTGTTGTGAGTGCATGAGTGTAGGTCCTTATTATTCTAAACATTCAAAACCAGGAGACACTTACGTTTTTCAGTCTGGTGTATTCTGGTACAAATATTTACAATTCAATGTCACAACACAACATAACACAACACTGTTTAAAAAAGTTCATAGACTTCTTCTGTGTCCTTTTTCTTTACTCTCTCTGTTTTTACAATTTCTTCACTTTCACAGTTTTTTCCTCCTCCTCTTCTTCCTCACTTTTTTCTCTTCTTCTTTTCTTTTATATCTTCTCTTTCTGAACGTGTCGGGGTTCCTCCTTTGCCGAGGGCACCTCTTTTTCATCCTCCTCCTCCTGCTCCTGTTCTTTCTTAGGACGGTCTGAAGACCAATATCCTTTTTCTTGACAAGGATAACAGGTATCCTGACTTTTGTTTCTTTTGACAATGGCTTTGCTTCTTTGACGGTCTGGGCATTCTGTAGCCCAGTGCCCTTTCTTCTGACAGATATAGCAAGTATCTTGACTTTTATCTCGAAAGGAGGGAGAGTAGTCCGTCGGCTTGTCTGAAAAAACTTCCTTATCACACCTCGGAAAGCTCTAATCAGAAGTTCGATCTGTGTGGGTTCTTCCATTATGCTGATCGGCTTGAGAGTGAAATGAATACTGAGAGGGAAGTCACCAGCTCTTTATATACACTGAGTCTGACATAGATATATAGAGGTCCATAGCGTTCAAATGTAGTCATTTGCCTTTTTGCAGTGAAGATGAAATGATCGCATCATTTCGTAAAGAAAGGAGAAGAAAGTAAGAGGCAGAAACGTGATTTATCGTCTCGCACAGTAGCTGAAGTCTTGGCTCAAATTCATGCCAGCGATTTTGAAGATGAGATGAAGGAGTCAGAATCTAGACCCAGAGAGTCTACACCAAACCAAAGTCCATCACCACCAGTAAAATCCTGAAAAGTACTACCACATTCAAGAGACGGAGAAACGCTCCTCTATAAAATTTAGAACTACGGCCTACACGTACACGGTGAAGTTTAAAGATTTCAAGTCCGACGTACCGCTGGAGAAAGCAGAGGGGTTCATCACCGATGTGTGGGATTCTTTGTTAACCACACTGAAACAGCAATGTGAAGCCAAAGAAGGTGATCGCTTGAGACTTTCTATTCATCACGACAGTTTGAAGTCCCCCCTTTGGATCGAGTTTAGCAGCCCAGCAGAATTGACACCTTCCAAAGTCATCGACAAGATTCAACACGTACAACAATCCAACGACAAGTTTCACATCACCGATGGAAAAGCGACACTGTTCATGACCCACGTGTCTCTTCCCCAAGGGACAGGACATGGCAAAAAAAAGGTGATCTTGGTAGACAACCTTCGCAGCACCAAAAAGAGCCTCGTCCAAATTAACAACACTCAAGACCAGATGTGCTTAGCCCGTGCCATCGTGGTGGGACGAACGTATGCAGACAAGAACGACACGACAGAATGGAAAAGAGCCTGGGAAACTATTCGACAATCGGACCGAGCCAAACAACGAAAAGAAGCAAAACTCCTGTTACATCAAGCTGGCCTTTCCAAAGACACACCCTGTGGCATTCCTGAAACGCAAAAGTTTCAAGACGTCTTGGATCCACGCTACACCTTGAAAGTACACCCTCAAGAAGTGCTCGGACCTCTGTTGTTTCGAGGCAAAAATTTCAAAGACGGAAAATACATTCACGTCTATCATCACGATGAACATTTCGATGCCATTACCAATATCACTGCATTTCTGGGATACGGTTATTACTGTGAGAAATGTGACTATGGCTATAACAATCGAGAGCAACACAAGCATTGCGGATCGAAATGTGAGGGATGTTTAGCCTCTAAGCCCTGTCTAGACCAAGGACAAGAATGAGTGCATTGCCCAGCTTGTCAGCGCACGTTTGTCAGTACAACCTGTTACAACAACATCTAAAGACGCAAGGTTCACAGCGGAAATGTGCTTGTCAGCTCCTGAGATTGTGCCCTACTTGTGGACAAGGCATACGTACCAATAATGCCAAGGCGCACGTCTGTTCAGGAAAGAAGCGATGTCACATTTGTCGCCAAATCGTGGACCTGGAACACGAATGCTACATTCAAAAATACCAATCCAAACACGAAGAGGAAGATAATGACCAGAAGAAAGGCCATTTCATCTTTTTCGATTTCGAATGCATGCAAGAGACTGGCATTCACATTCCTAATTTCTGCGTGGCTCACCGAGCGTGTGAGAAGTGCATCCAAGAGCCTATCTTTACTCATTGCCCTCACTGTAGCAAGATTCCTGGAGGACGTGAAAAAATCTTTCGGGGACCGAACACGCTAGCCGATTTCGCCCAATGGATCTTAGACCCTATCGACGAGATGTGGAGCCAAGAAGAATCAAACGTTACGGAGATTGTCATCGCCATGCCATGGTGATGGCTCACAATTTCTCGGGATACGATGGACAGTTTCTTTTAAGATACTATACGGAACAAAGTACCGAACGTCCGAAAGTGACTTTGAACGGAGCCAAAATCATTTCCATGCAAGTGGGTCAAGTGCAGTTTAAAGATTCGATGAGTTACTTGGCCATGCCTTTGAGTCGCATGCCTAAAACGTTTGGAATGACAGAAATGGCCAAAGGCTATTTCCACACTTTTTGAATACCGAAGCCAATCAACACGCCATTCTTCCCCATTTTCCTGAGGTTCACTACTACGACCCCGACAACATGAATACCAAACAACGAGAAGCTTTCTACGCTTGGTACCAGACTCACGCCTCGGACCCTTTCAGCTTTCAGGAAGAAATGTTAAAATATTGTCGTTCCGACGTGGACATTTTACGGCGTTGCTGTGGAAAATTTCGAGAATTATTCATGGAGCACGGAGGGATCGATCCTTTGAAAGTAGCTTGCACCATTGCCAAAGCGTGTTCCTTAGTGTACCGCCAAAGATTCATGCCCGAAAACACCCTAGCTGTCATCAGTCCTCAAACGACCAACTTTGTCAAACGTCAATACTCGGTCAAAGCCCTACGCTTGTTACATTACTTGTGCGACAAGGAGGACAAATGGATCCAACACGCTCGCAACGGAGGAGGCGAAAAAGCGATCGGAAGGTATTCAGTGGATGGTTGGGACTTAGAAAACCCCCAGATCGTGTATGAGCTTAACGGCTGCTGATTTCACGGATGCCCCATCTGTTACCCTCAACGCAACACTAAAAATCAGTTTTTACAACGAACCATGGAAGACTTGTACCAGGCCACTTGTCAGTGGCGTTTGAATTTAGAAGAGCAAGGATACCTAGTGGTAGAAATGTGGGAACACGAATACGATCACCGTTTGAAAACCGATCCTGAGTTTAAGCGCATTGTGGAAAGTTACAAGCTGGTGGACCCACTGAACCCAAGGGATAGTTTGTACGGAGGACGGACGAATGCCACCTGTTTGCTGTACCAAGCCGACGAAGAGAAAGGAGATGAAATCAAATACTTGGACGTGTGTTCTCTGTATCCGTACGTGTGCAAATAGTGTCACTTTCCTGCAGGGCACCCGCAATTGCTGACGGAACACATTGAGCTGGACAACATTCGACAATACGAAGGATTGATGAAATGTAAAGTGTTGCCTCCCACGTACTTGTACCATCCCGTTTTACCTCACCATTGCCAAGGATAACTGATGTTTCGCTTGTGTCGTACTTGCGCCGAAACGTGCAACCAAGACCAACCTTGTCAGCACACTCAGGAAGAACGCGCCTTGACAGGAACGTGGGTCAGCGTGGAATTGTTCAAAGCTCTGGACTTGGGATACCAACTGTTACAAGTGTACGAAATTTACCACTTTCCCCAAGAGAGAAAAATACCACAAGGGCGACGAGACTCAAAAAGGCATTTTCGCAGACTACGTGAATGACTTTCTGAAACTGAAACAAGAAGCCAACGGCTATCCTTCCTGGTGCCACACTCCCAAAGGCCAAAGAATGTTCAAAGACAAATACTGGGAGCAGGAAGGCATCACTTTAGACCACGTGGAGAAAAAGAAGGAAGGCGATCGTTTGCCAAAGTGATGTTGAATTGTTTGTGCGGCAAAATGGCACAACGACCGTGTTTACCCAAGACGGAGTATTTGACAGAACCTTCACGCTACTTTCAGATGATTCACGACAAAACCAAATACATGAAACACGTGGACGTCCTTCGTAGGGACTTGATCTTAGTCAGTTACGAAGAAGAACTGGACTTTGTAGAAGCCGACGAATTTGGAAATGTCATCATTGCGGCTTACGTGACAGCCCATGCTCGCTTAAAACTGTACGAAGCTTTAGAACTGTTAGGAGATCGTGTGCTGTATTTTGACACGGACAGTTGCATCTACATCGATCGCCTGGGTCGACGTCACCCTGACATCGAAGGAGACCGTTTAGGAACCTGGACGGACGAGCATCCCGACGACAAGATTCTAAGTTTTGCAAAAATTACGGGTACGAATACCATAACCCTCAAGGAGAAGTACGCACGGAGTGTAAAGTGAAAGGATTGACTCTCACTTATCGCACCAGTCGACTGGTGAACTTTGGCGTCTTGAAAGACGCCTTGCATTCTGGAGAGGATGGAAATTTTAAAGTAACCACCCACGAACCGTACAAGATTGTACGTTTACCAACACACCAAATCGTTAGTCGACCCTTGAAAAAAGTCTATCAAATTGTGTACCAGAAGCGAGTACGGCTTCCCAATCACTTCACTTTACCGTACGGTCACGCTGGTATAAAAAAAATGGTTTCAAGACGATAGTCACCAACAAGAAGGATGACTTCGACACAGCAAGAATCGACTGAGAAACCCACAGAGAACTCCAAGTTCAAACCATACCGTTTTCCTGTTTTCTTGCTTGACTATTGCAGTTGTGCCAGTCGATTAGAAACGTTTCAAAAATGGCCCAAGGATAGGGAAGGATTACCTACTGCGAATGATTTAGCTAGAACAGGATTTGTCTACTTGGGACCTAAGATTGGAATGGGATACGAAGTACAATGTTTCTGTTGTGGTCTGAAGTTGCGTATGGATCGATGTATCTAAAAAGATTCAGCTATTCTGGAACACACTCAACGGTCTCCGCATTGTCGTTACCTTTCTATGACCTTTCCAGCCATCACACTACGGTTCAGGTATGACGGTACCTTAGAGAAGGTAGTACAGATGTCCAAGAAGAAAAAAGGAAGAATTCCAAAACTGGTCCTAAGAAAGGAACGATGTACAAACTCGAGACTTCATTACGACTAGTATAAAAAGAGACAACGTCCAAGACAGAAGTTTATTGTCACTACAAACGTCAAGCGAGAAAGATGAATCCTTTCAAACAGCAAGTATCAAGCAAGAGCAAACTCGAGTACGGTGCTGTGCCTTGTGATGGCAGGGATGCCGTACGCTATGACCTCAGCGATTCAGTACCACATCATGGAAATTTTGCTACAACTGTACTTACCATGGAAAGTGATGCTGTGCCATTCGTTATCGCACACCTTTTCACTTTACTGGTTTTCATGGTGGATGTCATCCTTATGAAACCATGCGGCTACCACCCTACGGATGTCATGTAAAACTGAGCAAATTCCTGCATATTTCACAGTACCTTCATCGAAATGAACCTGTGAAAGACGAATATTAGTTACCTGTGCGTTTGCCTGAATACTGCGACTTTGAAAGTCGGATCCAAACCTTCCGAGGAAAATGGCCAATATATCTGGGAGGGCCTACCCCCGAAGAATTAGCTAGAGCTGGATTTATCTACTTGGGCGAAGGGGATAAAATCAAGTGCTTCAGTTGCGGTGTGTCACTTCACGAGTGGGAGAAGAAAGATTGCGCTTACCTGGAACATGCTCGATGGTCTCCAGATTGTCACTAGCTACCTTTAGTTGGACCTCGTCATTGAAGTAGGCATACCATGTCGTGTAAGAAACCAGCTACGTGGCTAGGAGTCAAACATTGGACAACCCCTAGACAAGTATTTAAACCCCATGTAGAAAATAATATTCAAACATTACCAAACAAATTGCAACAGAAGATCTATAAGGACATTTGGCAGGGACTTGCCAGAGCCAAATCTCAATTAGTGACTGTAGAACTTTTGTGTCGAGAAATTCACAAGAGGAAATTGACAAAAGTCAACAAACAAGTCCGATTTCTCTGGATCAAGGGTGTGTTCTTCCTACTATTCCGCTTTAGACCATTTACATTTGAAGATTTTATTGACATTCTTGACCGATTCCTGGATTGGCAGTGGTCAGAAATTACTCACTACGTTCATTACTTTCGCTCTAGGAGAAGTGTTTGACTGATATGATTATGGATACTTTACAAGAGAACATTCGTGGTTTGCCTGTGGAATTGAGAGTACGCATTTACCGCGAGTTCGTCAAAATACAAGTGAAACGCAAAAAACCATTGCATCCGTTACGTCACCGATGTTGGAACCACTGGTACCTACATGCTATAAGAGGACTGATTCTGATGAAAGTGTTCCAGTGGTCAGACATTGATGAATCGCGTGAAATTCATAAATGTTTGGATGCCACTCATTCAGCTTACAAGGTGATCCTAATAAATCGAAATAGAACGGACGAGTTAGAGGATTACAACAAATCTTTACAGGAACAATTCTTTCTAGTTCAAGAGGAAACTTCTGTGCGACGTGTGGTGTGTGAGTTAGTGACTAAACTTCTTTGGTACGGCGGTACTAAAATAAAATCGAAGCTGTTCAAAAAGTACACTTATTACCTGACACCAAAGAGGGTATAAAAACGGACTACCATGCCACGACCTTTGCCATTCGTGATACAACAGATTCCGTGGAAGGAAATCAATGACACTATTCAAACGGTAGAGGATTACGATCATCTATTACGAGAACTGTGTCCATTGAATTGGGGTCGACGTGTACTGTGTGTCTTAGTGACTTGCTTTCTGGGATTTCGTTTACCAGCCAATCCCTTGTGGATTCTTTATGAACAGTACATACCACTCCAAAAAGCATGAAAGTGGTCCCTTTAAATGTACACGAGAGACTCATTCTGCTCAAAGCTTTGCGCTTTCATCTTGATACTTCTCAACCTTTACGGGAAAACAAGATTCGTCAACTTTTAGGCACTGAAGATGTGTACAACGACGTGTGCGTAGCTTGTGACTTACACCCTCACAGGAAAGATGTACGTGACTGGAAAAGTTGGGGTTTTGAGGCATGGACAAAAGAAGTGGCACACTATGCGAAAGATTTGTAATCCTAAAAAATTAAAACGTTCAGTGAAAAAAGTGACTTTTCAACCAGTGTTAGTGACAGTGCCAGAAGAAGAAGAAGTCGTGACCGAGGAAAACCACTCTCTTCAGGACAGGACCGTGATCGACATCCCCGAAAGGCTATTCCGGGAGGACTCTTGTGTGACTGTGCCAAGGAGTGTAGAGACTCTCAGAACATTACACACTATCCCTACGATTTCACCTCTTGATCATCACAAATGTTGCACAGAGACTTGTTTATATTCCACTGTGATCGTTTTGATGTGTCTTTTATTCATGCACTTAACCATTTGGCGTTTATGTATTTTTGTCTTTCGTGTTGTTCACAATTAAAGTAGACAATAAACGTGTCCTGAAGAAAAGTATAAAAACTCTTGTCTTCTCTGTGTTCGTGTCAAAAGTGACATTTCTTACACTACTATGGCAACCTCTACTGTCTCTGCTCCCTCTTCCTCCACTGTCAAAGTCATTGAAGAACACGTAGATCGGACTAGTTGGACTAGTTGGAAGGCCTTGTATCTTCGCCATCTCTTTAACATGCTCATTGCTGGACCTAGCGGTTCCGGCAAAACCGAATTTGTCAAACGTTTGATCGAACACGAACATCATTTGGTCGATCGTCCACCTCAACGCATCGTGTGGTGTTACAAGAGTGGCAATCGGCGTACAGCCTTCTGCGAAAAAGTCAAGGCGATTCCATCGTCTTTGTGGAAGGCATTCCTGGCGAGGACGACGGGATCGTGTCTGACCCTAGTCAAACTCATTTGGTTATTTTTGACGACATGTTAGGAGAAGACGAAGAAGAAATTAAACTGTGGTTTACGCGCAAAAGGCATCATCGTAATGCCAGTGTCATTTACATCACCCAAAATTTGTTTTAACAAAGTAAAGCCCATCGTACCATCAGTCTCAAAGCTCATTATTTGGTCTTGTTTAAAAGCCCTAGAGATAAATCGCAAGTACAAGCCTTAGCCAAACAGGGACGCCTTGACTGACAAATGCGTGTGACTCAAACCCCACACGCTTATTTACTCGTGGATTTAAAACCCACCACTCCCGATTATTTGCGATTTTGTACCCATCTGTTTCACCACTGGTGCCAAGACGGAGGGCCTGTCCTGTACACATCCCCTTCGTCGACTTAATCACAATCACCAAAAAAGTCTATAAAAACCTCGGTCAGTTTGACTCTGTCTCACATATCGTCAACATGACGTCCCTTCAGTCTCATCTTCCCATTAAATAGATTCGTGCCTTGTATGGCATCAGTCGCGAAAAAAATCAACAAATACGTGCTCGTGTCTTAGAAGCTAGTCTGAAAGAAGTCTTAGGATGGTTTTCGGTGACAGCACGTCAATTACTGCAAGGTATCATTCAGATTCCACATCAAACCAAACGTTTTTTTGAGAGAAACAAAGTCGCCCTGACGCAGCTAGCCGATCCTCGCATTGACACTCAAACCAAAAAGCAAATCATTTTGAAACCTGGAGGTAGCGGTTCTCTAGGAGGTGTCATCATTCGTTCCCTCTTAAAATGGGATCCTAATGCTCCCAAAGTCGTCCCCAAGAAAAAAGCCACGCCCAAACGTACCAAGAAGAAAAAGAAAAAGAGCAACGGTGTCAAGACCAGGTCACAGCCTCAGAAAAAGAAAAAGAAAAGTCCACAGAAAACAGCTTCTACCCGCAAGAGAGTGTCTCCAAAAACTTCTCCTCCAGCGTTGACACCCTCTTCCTCTTTAGCGGCAGTGGCCGCTGCTCACAAAGTACCTGCCCCCACAATCAAAGTCCAAGAGAGAACGGGTGTGTTACAGAGTTACTGGATTTGTCCAAGCAAGAACTGTCCCGATTTAGTCCGTTGCGAACTCCTCCACGACGTGTGTTGCCTGTCATCAAGTTGATATGACGTAAAGACGATCAGTGGCGATGCATTCCAGTATAAAAAGACCTGAGGCAAACAATACGGATCAGTGTTTTTGTGCTGCTGAACGCCCAAAAGATGTCCCATCCAAGAAGTGCACACCGTTACCATCGTGTTCCTTCTTCGGTCCAAAAAGGAAAAGGAAAACGAAAAAGACAGTAACGTCATCCTAAAAAACACTTAGCCAAACATCGACGTCACCCTCTGAAAAGACACACTCGTCGAAAGAATAAAAGGAGAAGCCACCAAAGGGGAGGATTTTACATTAATATGGATAAGTTAGTAGATAATCACGCCGCAAAGTTAGAGAACGCGTTCTCTAACTTTCTAAAGAAACCAAAAAGATAAAAGGATGCATGTCGAGTCATGGACTTCAGTGTATGTTGTGCACCAAAAGATGTCTCCTCATTGTCGTTCTTCTGTCCAGAAAGGAAAAAGAAAAAGACAGTTTCGTCATCCGAAAAAACGCTTAGTCAACCATAGACGCCACCCCAGAAAAGACACACTCGTCCAAAGGAAAAGAGGAGTCACCAAAGAGGAGGATTCTTTGGTGATTTTGGAAAACACATCGTCACCTTTATGACAAAGCGATAGTCCCCCCAAAAGGATAAAAGACCATGCGACAAGTCATTGACGTTAGTGAATTTTTTTTGTTGTATGCCACGGAACCAACAAACCCACTGAGAAAGATGTCACCCCAAAAAAGACATTCCTCTTCTACCTCCAAAGGAAAGAAAAGGAAAGGACTGCCATCTCGTTTGGCCAAACATTGGGACATGTTGTCCGTCCTGTCCAAAGCTCCTCCACCCATGCGAAAAAATCTCATTCAAACAGCCTCCAAAGATGTTATTGATACCGTGTGCGAATGTTGTCTGAATGTCTTGAAAGGCACAATACCTTTGTCTAAACACCAGAAAGAATGCTTAGCCAAACATCGACACGTTCTTCGCCAAATGGTCCAAAAGAAAATACCCATTGGTCAAAAGAAAAAGATGATGGTGGAACGCGGAGGAATTTTGCCTTTTTTACCCATGTTACTGAAAGAAGTAATGGGTATAATAGGAGGACCCTTACTGAAAGGAGTAATGGGAACAATAGGAGGACCCTTGCTGAAAGGACTATTGGGAAACATCCTGGGAGGATGAAGATAAAAAGATCCAAGAAGATAGAAGGGACCTCTGGAGTCAAAAGATCTCAGACGTGATCCTTGAAATCCAATGGAAGGACGAAAACTAGCTTTAGTGCCTTAGAAACGATGGATGGAAAACCATCGTTGGCAAGAACAACGAACCCCACATTTACCTCCCAACCCTCATTTGACCGAGATGTCCCAGTTACAACACGAATTGCAATCCTTGATGGATCGCAGCGATTTGTCAGAAATGGAAAAATCTCAACGGTACGGTCAATTGTTTCAACGACTGCAACTCTTTCACCAGAAAGCTTTAGACGAAACAGCTCTACCCACTCTGAAAGATTTTAAGGCCCTAATGAAAAGTTCACCACCAGCACCACCTCTACCACTCCCAGTGTTCAAGACAGAGGCAGCCCCACGGTTGCCTGAGGAAGAAGAGGCAAGAGAAGTCTTTCAAACACCGTCTGCAGTTCCTATCCCTAGTAAGATTGCAGCGTCCTTGTTGACCCTGTCGCCTACACCGCAACGAGAAAAACTTAAACTTGGGTTAAAAAGATGATGTCCACTCCACCTTCGACAGAAGTGTAAAAGAAAGAAGGGAAAGCAGAAGTGAAAAAAGAAAAGAAGACCAAAGCAATTCCATTACGACCACCACCACCACCACCGCCACTACCACCAAAACTACCTTCGACTTCTACTCCTGTGGCACATCGGACACGTAAAACCATTTCTAAACCACTTCTTAGTACCATCAGCGAAGAGTGGATCACTTATTAAAAAAATGGAGAAGGTGTTAGCCAGCATTTACTACGATCCATCCCATCCTGCAGGTTACGGAGGAGTTCAGAAATTGTATCGTGCTGTAAAAAATCGACTGAAAAGTGTTCGTTTACCTCCAGTGCAACGCTGGTTACAAGAACAAGCCAAGTACACCTTACACAAACCCATTCGACGAAAATTTTCCAGAAGTCGCACCCGAGTGGAAGGCATCGATCATCAATAGCAAGCCGATTTAGAGGATGTCTCTCATTTGGCCACCTACAATCGTGGTTACAAATATATGTTTTGTGTCTTCCACGTCTTTTCTAAATTTGCTTGGGTCGTGCCATTGACTTCCAAATCGAGCAGTGAGTTAGTGCGAGCCCTCCAACTGGTGTTGAAACAAAGTGGGCGTCACCCTCTTCGATGGCAAACTGACAAAGGCACCGAATTTCTGAACCAAGCTTTCCAAAAAGAATTGAAGAAACGTGACATACATTTTTTCACCACCGAGAATCCCAAAACCAAAGCCAGCATCGTGGAACGTTTTCAACGCACCTTGAAAGAACGCATGTGGAAATATTTTACGCATCAACACATTCTCAAGTACATCGACGTCTTGCCACACCTCGTCCAATCGTACAATCAATCTTACCATCGGAGCATTGGGCGTGCCCACCAAGATGTGACTCACGACAACGAAGTGACCGTCTTCGAGCGCCTGTTTGGTACGTTCCCAACAGTGACTGTCCGCAAGAAAGGTGAAGTGTTGGCATCAGGAGATTGGGTATGCATTGGCAAAACCAAACGCACTTTCGACAAAGGTTACTTACCCAACTGGACTACCGAATTGTTTCGTGTCACCGAACGTGTGCGTGGCCGTTATCCTCCCGTCTACAAATTGGAAGACATGAACGGGGAAGTGTTAAAAGGAACGTTTTACTTGCCCGAGTTACAACGTGTGACCAAAAAAGACGTGTACGAGATCGAAAGCATTCTCGATCGAAGAACCCGAAAATTGGGAAAACGACGTGTCAAAGAAGTCAAAGTGCGTTGGAAAGGATATCCTCCCAGTTTTGACTCTTGGATCGACGCTTCGCAACTCATTGACTATAAAAAGAAGTGATCATCATGCCCTTCAACACAGCCTCAGCTACTACAGTGACCACTCCGTCGTCCAGTTCTTCTCTGCAAGATCTACAAAAGCAGCCCTTGTGGGTGTGGTGTGGAGAACGTGTGCCTAAAACGCAAACCGTCTTTTTCTGCCAAATCTTTGTGGTGTATTGTGTCATCGGTGCTGCCATTGCCAATTTGAGTTTGCAACAAGGAGACAAACAATTGTAGACTATTTTACTTAGCAGTTGCATTGGTTACCTTCTTCCCAATCCGTCTCTGAAATATTCCTCGAACGGAAACAACAACAACGGTGGCCTTGCGTCCAACGTTAGTCCCCCATCCAACAGTCACCCTAACCATCATCTTTTAGACACTCCTCTGACTTCTAGTGACCCCTCGGACACTAGAACTCTGGAGTTATGAACAACCAATTTTACTTAACGTTACCCAGTGATACTTCCATGGAGGTGTTTCCCAATAACACTTTGTGCTGTTACACGGCCAGATTACCTCAGGGCATCCAATTGGATCACGAAGCCCAATGGGAAGTGGTTTTAGTGGAAATAATTTACCCTACGCAAATCAAAAACATCATCGAAAATCAAAACACTTTTACGGTAGAAGTTCATCACGAGCAAGTGCAACAATCCTTGGATGAACCCATTAGTGTAGCTGACTCTATGAAATCACAAGACCCCAAAACTAAACGAACCACTTATCGGTTGAAAATTCCCTCAGGCTATTATTTTAGTGGTCAACATTTGGTGAACACTGTGGCCGACAGGTTCATTAACGTGTTTGGTAAAGTCTTGGAGAAAACCAGAAAAAGTGTCACGATCGATTACCACAAAATATCTCGTCGTCTACTCATCAAATTTTCAGAGGACAAAGTATTGGCCATTACATTTTGTCCTGAATTGCATGACATTTTGGGTGGAGACCCTAAGTTGATCAAGATTGCAAGCGAAATACCAGCCGTGACCAGTAACTCAGATTTTGGGAGATATTTTAGATTCCCTGTAGAAAGGAACCAAGGACTGAATTTGATTTTTGTGTACTCCGATGTGGCGGAGTACAACGTGGTTGGACACACCTCCGTACCATTACTGCGTGTCATTCCTTTCAAAGTGGATTCTGCCACGAATGCTGACGAGGAAGGTGGAAACACCTATCACATTCACCGCGAATTTGTACATCCTCACTATTTGTCCGTCATTAAGTCGTATTTCGACACTGTCAACATTACCATAAAAGGAGATCTGGGACAAAATATTCCATTCACCAAAGGGAAAGTCACAGTGAAACTCCATTTTCAAAAACGATTACTCTAACCTTTTGTCAGTCATGTATCCTGTGTACCGAGAAGTCACTCGACAACGAGGACATGGTTTAGGAGATATGCTCAAATCAGCCTTTCGTACAGTGGCTCCCGTTTTGAAACCGATGGTGACACGGGGATTGCACGCCTTGAAAGATGCCGCGTTGACACACGGAAAAGAATTTCTCCAAAATGTCATCATTGACAAACAAAACTCTAAAGAAGCTTTCTTGAGAGCAGGCAAAAATGTCTTGCTTCAAACGGGTAAAGGCATTTTGGGCCGGCGAGAAACTCCTATAAATGCCCTGAGCAATGCCGAGTCAGACATTCCTGCTTCCCTGATGCTACAGCAAGGACAAGGCAGAAAAAGACGACGAAAACACCCCTTCAGAGGACATCGCACCCCTAGAGCTAGAAAGACTAAGAAAAGAAAAACTGTCCGAGAGTTAGACGTTTTTGATTATTAAATGATGCACCGAGAGTCTTGCGTTTGTTCCAAGTCGGAACTGGATCTGCTTGCCACCCACCATGATGACAATGCAAGAATCCCAATGGGTCGAATTTCATCCCGTCTTCTCTTTGACGGATTCAGCTCCCATCGAGTTTGAAATCAAAGGACAACCCGAAGATTACATCGATCTGAATAACAGTTACTTGTACCTGAAACTGAAAGTGATCAAAACGGACAACATCAATCCGGGAGCCCATGCCAGAGTAGCTTCCGTCGACAATTTCATGCATTTCTTGTTCTGCGAAGTGGATTTGTACTTGAATAACAAACTGGTCAGCAGTAGCATGGATGCTTACCCTTACCGAGCGTACCTAGAAAATCTCTTCACATACGGAAAAGAGGCCAAGAACACTCATCTGGATGCTTGCGTGGTATGGAAACCTGACACCGCAGGTGAAGACACGTTTAAAGACACAGTCCTGACAGCCGATGACAATCCTCACAATGTGGGTTTTAACGACCGTCGAAAGAAAATCCTGCAAGGTCGTAATTTAGAACTGATGGATCGTTTGCATTTGGACATGTGGTTGCAAGACAAGTATTTGCTGAACGGAGTGGATATTCGCCTGAGACTCAATCGCAGCAGTGTCGCTTTCCATTTGATGGCTCATGCCAACGGGTACAAAACCATCATCCAAGAAGCCAGACTTTACGTGCGTCGCGTAGAAGTGTTACCTAAAGCGGGAAACGACATCAGTCAAACATTGAGCAGATCGACCGCTAAGTATCCGATACGACGTGTAGAAGTGAAAACATTCACCATTACTGCTGGACTCCGATCCAAGATCGAAGATCATCTGTTCCAAGGACAGTTACCCAAACGTTTAATCGTTGGCATCGTCAGTAATGCAGCCCTCAACGGAGCCCACGATCAAAATCCTTTCCAGTTTAAGCACTACAGAATGTCCAAGATCGAAGTCAGTCGCGATGGCAAGACTTTGTGTACCAGACCCTTCGAACCTAACTTTGCCCAGAAGAATTACTTGAGATCGTACTTGTCCCTGTACGAAGCTACCGGACAACTAGGAACTAACACCAGCCACTTTATTTCGTACGAAGATTATGTAGGAGGTTACATTTTGTGGGCCTTTGATTTCACTCCAGACCAAGGCAGCGACGAGGGACACTTGCACCCTATAAAATCTGGTCAAATGCGTGTGGAACTACAGTTTGCAGAAGCTCCCACCGAGACGGTCGACGTCATCTTGTATGGCGAATTCGATAATGCCATTGAAATCAACAGTTTGAGAGAAGTCATTATAGACTATTAGAAACAATGGAAGACTCCCATCCCTCACTGAACAGTAGAGAATCTTTGGAAATGGAATGGGAGGATAGCGTGAAAACAGAACCCCAAGACCAAGACAAAGAGGACGAGGTAGTAGTCAAGTCCAGATGGCCAGAACAAGAACAACATTTAGTGTCCTGTTTTCCCAAACACCTGGCGGATACAATTACGGAATTGAGTAAGAGACATTGCTATGGATGTCAAAACGATCATCCCAGTCAAATTCAACACGATAAATGTCTGGGAACGAGTCAAGAAGAAAAACTGGACGAGTATCTGGACAACACTTGGAGTCTTATCTCAGAAGATGCAGTGTTGCATGAGTGGTATAAAGGCTTGCGTGATCATTCCTGTCCACCATTGTCTACTCTAGAGATCTATCGCACCGAATCTCTCTTAGCCCAGAGTGCGGAGACAAGGCGAAGAAACGGCTACTTGACAGATCGTTTCAATCAAAAAGTCAGAATTGAATTGATGACTTATCATTACCTGTGAAAAAAAAACAAAACAACACAACAAAAAATGAATACCTGGGAACTTTATTAACTTTTGAATAACAGTTCGTATACTGCTTCTTGGAATCCTGTCGTGTGCGTTAAAGATGAACTACCTCATCGCAAACCTCAAGACCATCAAGCTTATGTTATCAACACTGACGAAAGTCATCTTCCAGGAACTCACTGGGTTGCCGTCTACTTCCCTCAAGAGAATTGTGTGGAGTATTTTGATTCGCATGGATTACCACCTTTGGAAGAGGACTTCATTGACTTTATGAGAAGAAATGCCCAGACGACACGATTCAATAACGTGAAATTACAAGGCACAGATTCCATGGTGTGTGGACAATATTGTGTGCATTTTCTTCATCAACGCAGTCTTGGATATCCTTTAGAACATTTAGTGACTTATTTTGATCGTCACTCTTCTAAAAACGATCAGAAAGTAGATCGATGGTTTTGTGACGATTATGGCTATCTTTTGTCTTTAGCTAGGAAACGTAGTGTACATCAATGGCCTCATGACTTTCATCAATGGAAATCTCAAATGATTTCACAACGTTGTCAACCTTGTCAAAAATAATTTGTTTGATGTTATTGTTACTTGTTAATGGTTAGTAGTTGATTATTGGTTGAATAAGAAATGTTGTGTTTTGAAAAAAAATGTGTCTGTTGTTTGTTTTCAAAAAGCATTCTGAATATATGCTCTTTGACTTCTCTCTATCCCTCACCATGACATTTCGCTATCATAACGTTCCGACAGCAAAACCGAGTAGGGATGTTTTCTATCGCGTCCGCGTTTGCACCATATAAAGCGGTTTGGTCTCCAGTCTGATCATCCATGGTTGACTCGTCTACCTATGAACATGCCTTCCAGACTAGTCAAGCTGAACGAAGCTTACGTCAATTTACATCGTGTCAGGCTAAACCTGATACCGAAGCCCGAAGAGATAGAGAATGTCAGGATGTTATCCATAGCCCAAGACCTGATAGAAGAGGTCTTTAGAGAGGAAATCAAGAAAGAACAAGAAGCATGGACAGAGAAGTACAGATTTCAGAAGCAGAGAGAACAGCAACAAAAACAGCAGCAGCAACAGGAGCAGCAAGAACCAGACACAGGTTTTGTCGACTGCCGTGTGGACACCAAAGAGTTCTCCTTCTCTTTCCGCAGAAGCAGACCGTATCGTATAGGAAAGCCTGCTGCCAGACGGGGACTCAATCTTAGACAGTAAAAAAGATTGCCATCACTCCCGTTAACAAAAAAACCCAGCCCTTTTGAGGGCTACCCCAATACTCTAGAAAAGAGATACTAATTCAATTTGCCAAAACAAATTTGTGTTTGTGTCTTTAAAAAATAAATAGAAGTGTGTCTATAAGCTCTTCGTTTCTTTTGTCTGTAAAAAATTCAACGTTTGTTTTCTCTGTCTTGTCAAATCGTTCATGTCTGTGTTTGTAAGTAAAAAGTAAAAAAAGTCAACGTGCTTCTTTTAGGTCCGCGCGTTTGATGTTTTGTTTTTGGTTATGGTAAGTTTTGGTGCCAGGGGATGTTTTCCTTCACGTTCGTGCTCCAGGAATATAAAGCAGAGCACTCGTCAGTCTGGCTACCACTGTTTACTAGTCAACTTAAAAAGAAGATGAGCAGACTGCAAAAACTGTTGTAACTCCAGATGCACCTGGAGCATGCCAGGCGTCTCCTGGATGAGCTAGCTATGGAAACAGCACAGGAGGAAGCCAGGTTAAAGGAAGAAGAGTGAGAAAGAAGAAGGAAGAAGAGAAAGAAAAGAAAAGAGGGATCCTGCCTCACCTCTTCATGAAACCTCAGCGTGAGGTCAAACCTGAGGTGAGGACACAACAACCAGTGTGACCACCTCAACCACAGCCACAGCCACAGCCACAACCACTACCAGCAGAACAATTTATTCATCCATGGTTGTGGTATAGGAGAAGGAGGGAAGCCTTCACTATCCCAGAGACGGAAGACTGGGAGAGTGAAGCAAGTCAACCTCCCTCTGTGCTCCCAACCACACAGGTCAATTGGGAGAATGACTGGAGCCGACGTTGTGTGTGTGGTGCCAGGCCAGGAAGGTGTCACCATTAGCCAGGTGCAACTGGAGTTCAACGAAAAACAGCCCTTCTCAGGGCTAACCAGATCTCTAGAAAAGACACACTATTCAAGTTGCCAATTGGTGTGAATGTAGAGTAGTGTGACTATAAACACTCACTCTTTTACTGTTGTGTGTGTGTGTGTGTGTGTGTTTGTATTCGCGTTTGTTGGTGTGGATAGTAAATAGGTGTATGTTTTATGCTTTCTTGTTCGTTGGTGTAGATAGTATATAGGTGTGTGTTTTATGCATTCGCGTTTGTTGGTGTGGATAGTAAATAGGTGTGTATTTTATGCATTCGCGTTCTTTGGTGAGGATAGTAAATAATTGTATGTTTTATGCTTTCTCATTCGTTGGTGTGGACAGTAAATAGGTGTGTTTTATGCATTCGCGTTCATTGGTGAGGATAGTAAATAGGCGTGTGTTTTATGCTTTCTCGTGCGTTGGTGTGGATAGTAAATAGGTGTTTTATGCTTTCTTGTTCGTTGGTGAGGATAGTAAATAGGTGTGTTTTATGCTTTCTCGTTCGTTGGTGTGGATAGTAAATAGGTGTGTGTTTTATGCATTCACATTCGTTGGTGAGGATAGTATATGTGTGTGTGTTTTATGCTTTCTTGTTCGTTGGTGTGGATAGTATATCATATGTGAAGTGAGTGTAAGGGATGTTTTCGTTCACGTCCGTGCTTGACATATATAATGCGGAACGCTAGTCAGTCTGGCTACCCACGTTGACTAGTCAACACCTATCAAGATGGAAGTATTTAACCAATTAAAAGACAGTTGGTATTGGATGATGGATGGATCATACATACTGGATAGGCTTGAAAAGGAATGGAGGTTCCCAGACAGCCAAGACTTGGTGACCAGACTGAAAGTAGCCAGTTTTGACTTACAAGGGATGATAGTGGAAGAAGCGGAGAAGTTGAGAGGCTTTATACAACTTAAATATGTAAGAGTGGGAACTTTGAAACAAGTGATTGATATTGTTATAGAAGTCAGATGTTATTTGGAAGACATATTCCATTTAACCAAGTGGCCTTCTGTCAAAAAAGGCTTAGATGGATTAAAGAAAGGAAAAGAGATTATGAAAAAGGTAATGGGAGAAGAGGTGAAGAAAATAAGAGATGTGGACAAAAGATAGAAAGGAGAAGGAAAACCAAAAAAAGAAAGAGGATTTTGACAGACTGAATAAGAACTGGATGAAAATACAGCAAAAATTTAGAGCTATGGGACATCCAGACTGGATACCAGAAGAAGAAGAAGAAAAGAAAAAGACGAAGAAAGGAATCATTGGAAAATTAAGAAGCTGGTGGAAGAACTGGAGACAATAGAAGCAAAAAACCAAAGACCATTTTCAGGGCCACTCCATTGCCTCGAAAAGATTTATTCTTTCTTGCCTATATGTTATATGTGTGTTGTATATGTCTCTGTCTCTATTGTATTTGTCCCTACCTAGAGTAGCTAGGCATATTCAGGTCAGCCACTTGCCACATTGTTGCAAGTGTCCAGTACCGTGACGTCACCCTACCTGTTCCATTCCTCTTGTCCCTATACATTCCCTATGTTAAATTCCCATTGACCCTATACAGTCCCAGGGCGTGCTTTTAACCCTATAAATCGTGACCCTATACAGTCCCAGGGGGGTCTGTAATGCTAATTCCCATTGACCCTATTCTATCCCACTACACTACTCTCATCGATTTCTAGGTCAATAAAAATATTTTCAAGCATCCGCAACAAGTTGAAATAAACTAGTTGAAACATAATACATTTAAAGGTTTAATTCCTGTAGAAACAGCCAAGTAAAGTTTTGCGAACACAACGGGTTTTTGTGTTTTATTTGTTTGTCTTCTCTATATTTTGTATTGGCCTTTGAAAAAGACTCATTAAGAGTCGAAAGCGCTCAGGCTAGTTAGATAATAAGTTTGCACTGTTCGTTGTCAGTTTATTGCATTTATCTTAATAAATCGCTGACACACATGATCCCTTGCTGGATGCAGTGCACTTAAAAGGACTGTTATTCACCATATGATTTGTGTGTGTATATATATATATATATATATATATATATATCTTTTGTTATGTATTGAATGAGAATTTTGAGAACCAGCACCCAGAAGATAATGCACTTGAGAGAACCGAAGACAGTAGATGGTGTGACATATCCTGTGGTGCATTTTGATGTCACAGTGAACTTTCCATTCATTCCCTGTTTACATGTTTTATATAGCTTCATAGTTGATATGGATGAGGCATATGAGTCAATAATTATATTATGTAATGTTTTATTGCGGAAAAACTACAATGTATTGGTAATATGTCAAACTTTATGATCAACCCTTAGTTGTAAAAGTAAGTAAAAAGGTTTGGGGCATTTGTCAACTGTTGTTCAGACATGCAAAAGACTTCATGTGTGACTACCATATCGACTGCAAAGGCATGAAACACATTTTTCATACTCTTATTACAGGGACTAGATACACCATCATGCAGTATTGCTGTTCAATGTCAGACTGATAAGATACTTAAGAAAAAAACAAACAAGCAAATGAAACATATAACATTGTATTAACTAAGCTCAGTATGATTATGTAAGCATTTGACTCGGTAGACCAAGCACTTGTGAACTTGTTATTATTTAGCAATGGTACACTTTAATTGATACACATATTCATGAGAAGTCCTCATCTGTGAAAACCATGATGATCAGTATACACATGTCTAAAATTTCACCTACTACACAGGTTGTGAAGTAAATGTCCAGCAAGTACAGAGAAGGAGCAAAGGCATTGCAAACATTCATGTACTTGTCAGCATTCATACATGACACCCATGCAAGAAAATGAGCTTGCTTTTTCAATGTTACTTATGCATAAGTCCATTTTTAAAATGTTGGCAAACACATATAAGCTATGTACAGGTGACGTCACATGTACAGAAATAGAAGTAATGTTAATTCTGCTCAACACATTTTTTTCTCTTTTCTTCAGAACAATGAAGCGAAGAGTAGTTACCACATGGAGAAAGAGGAACTTTCTAGAGCCATAAAAAACTACAGAACCACAGTGTGGAGGTGGACACTATTATTACAGTCAGGCATGTTCAGATACAGAAATGGATCAGAGAGAATATGAGAGCCACACACTATTATGATGTGTGACATGTAGCCAAGGATATGTAGATATTGCAATATTTACTACCCTGAATGATACCATTTGATAAAACTTGTATACAAGTAATATATAATATAACAGTTTTATGTTTAAAGTTAAAGTTGAGCACTACATAATAAAGAGAATATAATATTTCAGCTTACAAGAAATAGTTGGATTCCATTTTAATGTCCTGTCAGCACTAGACGTAAAGTGTCCAGATTCTTATCATAGCATTGGTTCTTGATCATACAACTGGCTTAATTAATACAGGTAGAGTGTGTAGTTGAACTTGCTGTTCAAAATATGTAGTCATTCATCATACCACTGGCTTACTTAATACAGGTAAATTGTGTTGTTAAACTTCATGTTCACGGTATGTACTCTTTCATCATACTACTGGCTTACTGTAAATGGTTTTCTCCTATATGTGACATGAAAATGCATTTATGTTACATCTTCATCTCAAGCCAAAACTTTATTATATACTTCCCATTTAAAAGGTTTTTCTGCAGTAAGTATCATCATATGCCTTGTTAGATATCCATCCTGACTAAAAATGGTACTACATACTTCACACTTGAATGCTTTTATCCTGAGTATACCATCTCTTACATATTTAACACTTAAATTGTTTTTCTCCCGTTTGTATCATCATGTGTAGATTCATAGATTATATTGATCTAACTTTTAACCATGTTTCACATGTAACTGGTTTTTCTGCAGTATGCATTCTCATGTGCAAAGTTAGCTGTCCACCCGGACTAAACAATCTGTTACATTCTGCACACTGAAATGTTTTCTCCAGTATGTATCATCATGTGTTTTTTCAAATCTCCAATCTGATTAAACCTTTCAGCACATATTTCACACATAAATTGTTTTTCTGCAGTATGCATTCTCATGTGCAATATTAGCTGTCCACCCTGACTAAACGTTCTATTACATTCTGCACACTTAAATGTTTTTTCTCCAGTATGCATCATCATGTGCCTTTTCAAATCTCCAATCTGACTAAACCTTTCAGCACATAATTCACACTTATAAGGTTTTTCTCCAGTATGCGTCCTCATGTGAATCTTTATATGTTCAACTCGAGTCAGCATTTTATGACATACTTCACACTTAAAAAGTGTCTCTCCAGTATGTATCATCATGTGCCTCTTCAGATTTTCATTTTGACTAAACTTTTTATCACATACATCACACTTAAATGGTTTTTCTCCAGTATGCATTCTCATGTGCTTATTAAGAGATTTACTGCAAGTAAAACTTTTCCCACATATTTCACACTTATATGGTTTTTCTCCAGTATGTATCCTCATGTGCTCATTCAGAGGTCCTCTTCGAGTAAAACTTTTACCACATAATTCACACTTATATGGTTTTTCTCCAGTATGCGTCCTCATGTGAATCTTTACATGTTCAACTCGAGTCAGCATTTTATTACATACTTCACACTTATATAGTTTCTCTCCAGTATGTATCCTCATGTGACTATTCAGATGTCCTTTTTGACTAAACTGCTTATCACATACATCACACTTAAATGGTTTTTCTCCAGTATGAATCCTCATGTGCGTATTTCGATTTCCACTGTGACTAAACATTTTATCACATACTTCACACTTAAATAGTTTCTCTCCAGTACGTACCCTCATGTGCTTATTCAGATTTCCACTGTGACTCAACATTTTTTCACATACTTCACACTTAAATGGTTCTCGTTCAAATCTCCACTGTTACAGAACTGTAATCAATACAACATCACACATTAAAGGTTTTCTTTTATCCTGCATGTTCCATCATGTGATTATTCAGATTCCATCCTAGGCTAAAAATATCCTTACATACTTCACATTTAAATGATTCCTTTCAAGCTCTGATACGACAGTGTACATTTTGGTGACCATTAGCCCTATCAGCGAAACATTCGACATGATCTTTACAGGTATAGCGGTACCAATCGTACAACCCCAGGTGGGC
>JAECUM010018861.1:0-17443 GCA_016617855.1 Megalonaias nervosa
CTGCTGATGCGTGCCGTTATCTCTTTGTCTAGCGATCCATCGGAAGATATGATGCTTCCAAGGTACTTGAAGTGATCGACAGCTTTCAGCTGGATGTCTTCGATAGACACAATCAGGGTACGAACTATGGTGCCTGGGACAGGTTGGTGAAGTACATCTGTCTTGTTCAGACTAATAGTGAGTCCGAAGAGACTCGAGGCTTCCGCGAAGCGAGTAACGATGATCTGGAGATCTGCTTCCGTGTGTGCCATAAGGGCACAGTCATCCGCGAAAAGTGCTTCAAGAATAAGTTTCTCCATTGTTTTCGACCTGGCATTCGGTCGGCGAAGGTCGAAGAGAGAGCCATCCAGTCTGTACTTTATGTACACTCATTTCTGGAGATCATGTGATAATGGTTCAGGACACATGTGAAGAAGAGGTTGAATAATTCTGGGGCGAGAACGCAGCCGTGCTTTACGCCGTTTGAAACGTTGAATGGTTCAGAGACATCCCAATTCTAGAGAATGAGTCCCATCATGCCGTCGTGGAAAAGTCGGATCATCTTAATGAACTTCCTAGGGCAACCGAGTCGTGCTAGGACGACCATAGTGCATCTCTGTTGACCGTATCGAAGGCCTTTGTGAGATCTATAAAGACACCGTAAAAGTTCACTGTACTCATTTGCAATATTTACACGTCATTAATATGACGTAGCACAGTACTCATTTGCAATATATACGTGTCATAAATATGACGTAGCACTATGCCCATTTGCAATATTTATACGTCATTAATATGACGTATTATTATATGCTCATTTTTGTCTCCGTTAACTTTAGATTGTCAGAATCGTACAATATTTTACGATATTGCACACCTTCATATTGCACTCACGTGCACGACACGTGTGCCCAGTAGTGTATTAGAAACTACTTTGTAAACAAATCATGTATACTCATGTAGTAGCCGCTTTACGTTTTGGTTGATTAAATTTGTTTCTGAATGAACTAAAGCAGACGTCTCGTGGTCTGCTACATATCAGCTGCTTTGCCACATACCGCGTTAACTTGCTTGATACAATGTTTCGGATTTAGGCCAGCGATAGATGCTAGACAGGTCATAAAATTGCTGGGTCCCTACAAATAACATACAAGTGACAAGGCAAAAACTGTCTTCTTTAGCTAGTAATAATAATGGCAAATAATATACTTTCAGTTTTACATCCTGAATTTCCTCAAAATGTACTTTCTTATTTCTGCAAGTCCGAATTACATTAGCTATATCACGGGTTCTAAAGGATGATGACACATTTCGAAATTGTACTGTAATTTCAACTATATTCCAAGTGCAATTACATCATCCATACTGCACTAAAAATGAAATAAACATTATATTCCATAGCGTCTTTTGATAATTACAATTGAAAGACTTCATATTTTTCCCACATTATGATTCCCAACACTCAATAATAGAACAGAAATACACTTGCAGATATCAACACGCTGTTCCCTCGCTGCTGAAATCAGATGTACTTCATGTAGAATTGACACAGATAAATCCAGTCATTATCAAGAAATTTATCAGCATCGACAAAAATACCAAAATCTATTCATTCCAGACTAAATCGAAAAGTTGTTGCAATGCGCGTTCATTCACAATATGAATATAAATTTCAATTTTTAGTAGACCAAAACGCCATTTTCTTTCGAAAGTGATGTCTAGCGCCCGACTAAGTTCAAATTTATCTAGGCGGAGCTATGTGCGCATTAATAATGTTATTGTGGTGTACTGATGTATCTGCACTTGTGTATTTAGTTTGGAATGCATCATAAATTCAGTTACTTTGTTTCTGGAGGTGTATTTTTGTTCATATAATTAAGCCTTAGGTAGAATAAGAAAATGAGCATATAATAAAAAGGTTACTGCACTTGTATGGGAAAATACAAACTCGTTTTGTCGGATGGATATATTGCACTCCCAAGTTCGTGCAGTATATCCATCCGAAAAACTCGTTCATATTTTCCCATACAAATGCAGTAACCTATAAGTATTGTACCAATTTGCAATATTTACACGTCATAAATATGACGTAGTACTGTACCCATTTGCAATATTTACGTGTAATAAATATTACCTACTACTATACCCATTTGCAATATTTACATGTTATAAGTATGACGTAGTACTATACCCATTCTAGAACGATTGTTCCAGAAACATGATTTGTAACAGACAGCGCCAAATTATGATTAAGATTATTTCACATATTGTGCACACGAAAGACGCATTCTGCTGATTATATACTTAGAGAGTGAAAATGGCTCGAAGAACTCCAATTGTGACATAAGGAAGTAGGTCACGATGAAATCTTAGCGCCATCTACAACTGTCAATTAACATTTCATTTATGTCCCGGACGAAATATTCCGCATGACTGGGAATATTTCGATGTACAAATGCCTGAAAGGAGAAAAGATTTGTGAAGGAATTACACAGAGAACTGATGGTTAGACTTCTAGAGCTAGTTCGTAAAGTCAAACATAATTTCGAAATTTATGGCAAGAACTACCCCCAAACAAAGACAACAGCCGTGAGGACTAAGATGTCCCTGTTCCTCTATGCAAATATCTATATGAGCAGATCAGAAAGCCACCCTCTGTCTGCTGCAACCCATTATAATGGCTACGTTTCACTGACGACGTAGAAATAAAATGGAGAGATATCACAGAGGGATACAATATCAGTGTTATAACTATCAATATGAATGAAATAATAAATGATAAATTAGAAAAACTACGTGATATAACAAAGAATTACCACCATTACAAGGAACGCATAATATAGATAAAAACTTCAAATAAACATTAAATGCAGTAGTATTATGATCAAAAAATAACAGCGAATATAAACCGGTTTAGCTACAATGATAAAAAGGAAACTACCCTTTTATATAGCTATGGGAAAGGGTAACAACGAATGACTTTTTAAAGGATGATTATTATGTGCAAAAAGTAAATAGATAATGCGTATATATATATATATATATATATATATATATATATATATATATATATATATATATATATATATATATATATATATATATATATATATATGCCAGCTGAATACAGTAAAAATAAAAATAAAATTGAATTTATAAATAATTTAGTAATATGCTCAAAATTTCCAAGTGGGAAATTTTGTAGTGGAGGCGATCTTAACTCTGGATGGAAAAAGATATAGACAGAAGTACAGGATTAGCTGGTGAGGACCACTTATTAACAAATCAATTGAGACTTTTATAAAAAAAAATTCATTTAAAACGCTCTTTACCTTTGGACTTGTGAAAGAAGTTTTATGATTATTTTGGATTTAATTTACAAGACTGTAAGTTTCTATAAAAGTTTTATTTTCATTTTGTGTTCTAGGTAAATAATTTTTTTTTGTGAATTTTACTAAACTTGAGAGTTTTGCTTTTTCTCTTACTTAGTTTAAGACCATAGAGTAAAAAAAAAATAAATAAAATATTCATACGCATAATGAAACAATCAAGGCAGCAGACTAGATAAACTCTATATACCCGAAATAGGAATGAACTCCATTAAAACGGTGTACAAAAAAAAAGAAGACATTTCAGACCACATGGCAATCAGCGTGTATATACATATTAAAACAGAAGCAAATGGGGCCCAGGTCTATGGGAAATAAATAACACAATACCAGAATAAAAAAGTTCTAAAGAGAAAAATCACAAATCTACTACATGAATACCTTAATAAAGAAAACTCAGCCCTTTGAAAAGGAACCAAGGGGGATAAGATCGAGAAAGGATTAGATATAACTAAAAATAGTGAGAAATCAACTAGTATTAATAAGACTTAGTGAATAAAAAATATATAAATAAATTCAAGAATACAAGTTTAAAGGAATAGAAACAAGATGTGGGAAATTTAGTTCACCATATACAAAAGCATTAGGGATAGTCCAACGGGAAGAACTTAGGAGATGAATAGAAAGAAACCTGGAATCGTTAAAGAAAAATGAGATTGCATATAAAGATTGGAACGAACTAAAGCAAGAAATTATAGAATTCTACAAAGGTTTATACTCGAAACAAAATATTAACAACAACAAATAGATACCTATCGTAAATGATGAACTTTATACCGATAAGCGAAGAATCTCAAATATACTGTGATAATTTTACAACACACCAGGATAAGGAAGACTTAAATATATATGAAACAATATATGCTGATAAGAAGAAACGTATTAAAGTTGAATTTATGAATCTAGAAGTACAGAGGAAAGTATGGTAGAAAATATGGACAAGTAGAAGATCAACAGCCAAACAAAGTCTGATGTGTAAATATATTCATGATGTTTGGCTGACAGGAGAGACAGCCTTTCGAAGGCACATCCTACAGCATATTAATCTATGCCCTTTCTGTTAAGAAAAGGTTACACACAGAAAAACATGTAATAATAAACTGTAAAGAGACTCATGTAGCACTAGATAAAATAAACAGCATAAAACAAAATAACATGAAAAACAACTTTATACAAATAAAATAGTTAATAGTAGTAGCTTAGGAAGTGGTAAAGTTACGATAGTAGAGCATACATATATGTATAACACAAATCAATGAAAAGAAACACACGCTTCAGATCTAAAAATTCCCAGTTCCAGCGAGAGAGAGAGAGAGAGAGAGAGAGAGAGAGAGAGAGAGAGAGAGAGAGAGAGAGAGAGAGAGAGAGAGAGATTACTCAAAAGAATTACAAGCTAAACAAACAGTGGGGAAAAACTCGCACTATATAGATTTGCAACACATATAGGAGACACTCGGGAAGAACACAAAGCCAAAGGTTACATCCCTTAAGGAGAAGATAATAACAATATGATATACATGCTATTATGGCTCTTGCAAGGAATTCCAGATCACATCATAATTTATAAAACCAAGGGGATAACTAAACAGCAACATAACGAAACAAACACATACAAATTGAAAACAAACACAACTACAAACACCTTCGAGATTTCACTTTTGCCTAAAAAGACACACAAAATACAGACACCCAGCAACAAAAGCCACTCCTTTCTCACTAGCTTCTGAAACTCTCTCGGAAACATAAAATATTTACATCAGTTTTTAATTTAAATACCCTGAAATCCATGGTAAGATTATATCCACTGGAACGGACGGGGATGGGCATATGGCCTCCACCAGAGAAGGTGGTTGGCAGTGTGCTTTCCACCCATGCCGTCACAAGCAAGAAAAGTTTTTACTTGGTACAACGCTATCACAGGAAATAATAAATCTCTATTCAATCTCAATAATATAATTTTAGACAACATTTTCCTTTGCTTTTCAAATAAAAAATGAAATAATGAAACTCTAAAAATGATTAGATCCACATGGGCAAGTTAGGACAAATATACAAATGGGTAATATCAGCAAATACAACAATTGCACTGCAAACGTTTTGCAGACATTGAGTGTTTGGAATTACAGCATATCGATTCCAGGCAAGGAGTACTCTTAATCTTTTAAATACGGAAACACGGAAACCATCGGTAAGGTGTAATTCTTGAGGAGTGCAAGCTAATCTTCCATAAAAAAAATTCAGGCCAGGGAACGGAAGGATTGGAAACCTGGATACTGGAACTGATGAAATAGGAACCCCTATTAAAAAAAAAAAAAAACATGAATGACTTTTCATTCAAATTTTCTTTTCATATTTTTGCAAAATTATTACCTACCAAGACAGATCTGGGAGGGGGAGCATTCAGAGATAAAATTCTTTCACAAATTTGTTCCAAGACCTCCTAGTTTTCATGGTTAGAGGTCGCAAAGGTGTTCACAATAAAAACGGTCAACAGTGCTTATTTTATTTATAATTTCATTCTATCTTTTATGTAAATGTTTGCAGCAAACATTATGCGGATTCTGTATAGCAATTTTGATTTGGTGTTTTATCCTTGTTTCATCTGAGTAATCAAAGTTTGTCGTTTTATGCTCCTGAAAAGAAATTTATAGATTCTGAAAACGCTTGGACAGATTTATACAGTGGTTTTAGAATGAGTGTTATAACTGTATTCTATACAAAAACCACCTATATGCAATTTCCATCCTTTAAAAGTTGCATTAGATATAGCGCCAGAGATTGAACTGAGATTTTGTTTAAACAATGCTTATGTCAAAATTTGGATTAATGGTTTTGAATATGCACAGATGAGTTTGGACAAAAAGGCTCATGGTCACAACAGGCAAGTCTCTAACCATTACTCTCTGAATAATTATTTATTTTGACATTGCTATAAATGTTTAGTAAACTATACTGCTTTTGAGGAAAAAACAAGAAAATATTAAGTACATTTTATGGCTGATCATCATGTTATTTTGCGAAAATGGTAATGTCTATATTTACAACTTGCATTTACAATTTCTACGACTAAGTGATAGTTGCCTAAAGTCTTTATAGTCTCTGCTTCTTTGAAAATTATATTGGATATCTTATTGCTGTATAACATCATATCATTGGAGGTGGGGTGGCTTGGGATAGCTTCAGTCATATTGCTTGTAACTATTGTCTATCTTTCTTAATTGCAATAGCCAACCTCATGCAACTGACATTACTGCATCATTATTGGGATATAATATATCACTCGCCATTATCACTGCCTAATGATATTTGCAGTGAACCATTCTTCGCAAAATTGGTATTGCACTTAAGTCTAAACATGACAACTTTATACAGCTCATTTATAACAAAAGGAATTAAAGTATCATTGTAGAGCCCTGCAAATTACTCCGCATTACAAATGTAATGTCCTATGCAATTATCTGGTTCTAATCAAGATTCTCTCAGTTTGCATTGAAGCGTCATAGTTCTACTGGTCCGTGCTTTTCTTAACGGTTTTTCTCGATGAAATTCATATTCCCGAGACCTGAGCAAATTCACTTGAAAGTATAGTAAAATGTTTAACATTAAAAGATTTAAAATACACACCTCAAATTACCACTTCCATTTTTGTCTAATGGTGAATTTTATTATTCATCCTCTGTATGTGAATGCGTCTATCGTGAGGTCTTTATATGTTCTGTAATACACAACAAATGTGACTGACCTAACAAGATTACATAAAATTGACAAAAAACAACTTTTCATTATTTTGTATTGAGATCATGTTCAAATGTATCCGTTTGAATGGTAGATAGTTTGATTTTGGTTGGCTTTTACGCTGAAATGAATATCTGATACGAACGTAAAACGTTATCCACTAAAAGACGTACTCTTTTAAAATTCATGGTACACCCACCAAATACATCTCTGTAAATTGTGACAGATAAGCCGATTATACTATTTGCGTCTCTTCAGAGCAAATAATGTTAGCCAATGCACCTATCGGCTATCAGAAAAAGTTATCATCTGTAGCACATTGTCGGTTGGTAGGTTACGTTTCTTGACTTAATGAACTTTGTTCAAAAGAATTCAGATATTAAGGAATCACTTTTAAAATCTAGTGAAGACAAACAAGATGAAATCAGGAAGACTATAATGGCGATGATGGCAGTCCTTGCTGCAATAATAATTTGTGAGACGATTACAACTGTAATGACAATCATTACTATAATGATAAATGATAATTTCTTAGTAGAACAAGACAACCAAAACGGTATTATTATCTTGCATGCTACGATGATGTTGTATGGAGAGTACTTGATTTGTATTCACCTAAATCAGCAACTATAAATGTATTGACTTGTCATTGTTTTTATTGTCTGTTGTTAAACACTTGTCACATAACTGTTCAAATACTACATTGTCGACTTTACGGTCACACTATTTTGATTTGAGACGATTATCATCAGATATTATAATGACGACTATCTACTGTTTACACCTATTGTTCAATTAAAGAATATGCGTATGCTTATGTATTGATATAATTCACGATTACTTAACTTTTTATCGGGAAAGTAAACATGGTTCCTTTGTCTCTTCTTTATTTTACGGATTCTGTTTTTTAAACAGAACACGTGATGTCTGTGCCAAAATTAGGAATACGTATTTGGTAATATCCAATCGACTTGTGAACAACTGAATAAAAATAACTACATATACATCAGCATCGATAAGGTTCCTAAATTAGTTAATTAAAATTTTGACAGCTAATATACTCTACCACCGAATAGCTATATTTTTAATGAAGCCATACACACTATGTTTAGCAATAAATCCGTTATCGTTATGTACGATTAGACTGATTAAGAACTGGGAATCTTCAATAAGGTGCAGATAATGTGAATTACACTGCAAAAATAATTTTACTACCAGCAGACGGTGCCATAGCTTATTGATGTGTTCATTATATATGGGCTTTTTTGTACATGATATAGTGTTCATTATAAATACCCGGTTAACTTGTTACATTACGTTAAAGAACTGCATCATTTTCAAACAGTTAAAAAAGCGAGTAGTACAGTTGCTTGATGTTCGGACACAGGTCAACCACACAGCAAATCATCTTATTTCCATGTGTCAAAAACCATCACCCTACCAGATATCCTTATGAAACAAACACAATTTAACAAGTACCATGAACCCAAGGCAATTTCCAATGTTTTAATTTTTTTAAAATCACCAACAACACGATGCCAAAAATTCGTCTGTATACTTTCTACCACATGCAACATTAGTATATTTGTTCATAAAAATAAGTATTATTACAAGAGATTATAAGCGGTGCTACATACATGTGAAGTCCACCTGCTTTCGATCTCAAGACTTTAGCGAGAAATTGCCTGTCACTCATTAATTTTGATACTCCTCAGGTTTCACTTCATAAACCATATTAAATAAATTGTATTGCATTTGCCACCAGTTCTGAGGTTATAGATTATTTTTCTAAAATAAATCTTACCGCATTGGAGCCCACGAAATGATTAATACTGTTGCTCTTGAGTTCAAAATTCAGTTCTTCGTTATTTATGAATCCTTACCACACATTCTTTTATATTTAAATTTAAAACTTGTGTAAATGAAAAGAAATGTTAGTTACATAAACAATTAATTTAAACTTTAATAAAACTAACAAGTCTAGCAACTCAGTTTTAAATTGATTGGCTGACTATGAGTTATGAGAGTTAACATGGCACGTGAATTGACCGAGATTCAAATATTTTACAGAGCAAATAATTACCTTACCTACATGTCAGTAAACATTTTTGATAAGTATAATTTAATAATCATAACGACTGTAAATAACTTTTTAGCTTATCATGCTCGTTTTAAAAATGAATATTTATGCTTCGTATGATTCCAGGATTTTGAAAAACAGACAAATACGTGTTGGTGGTTTTGAAATCAATGTTGTTATTAATTTATTTTTGTCTGGTGTGGGTGGGCGGGAGGGTGTGTTTTATTCGTTTTAAAAAAGAATAATAATTTTCCTTTTTAGGTTTTGATGATCTGAGTCAAGCCAAATAACACCTATACTACTGACGAAAATAGGTTCTATCACATATACTCTGATGAAGATCACAAAAGTTTGAATAGACCAAACTGTTAATAGCTTATGAATAGAATATATCTTTCTCATAAAACTATGAGTAGATATATGTGTCATCAGTTTGAAACTCCCCCCCCCCCCATGAAACCTGTTTTAAAATACTTTTAATTATCAAATATAAACTGTCCTCCAGAACAGTTTCTACAAGCGCAGTTCGATTGGGTCGAATTTTGTATTCGTATCTGTAAAACTTGATCATTACAAATTACAGTTATGTTTTTGGGAAGTTTGCATTTTATAGCTTTTACGCCTTTCTGTGTTGATGGATAGTGCCAGGGAGGTCACACAAATGTTGATTTTGTTTGGTATTCAGTACTGATAATTCATCTTTCGTGAAACTAACTCCGAGAGAAGTAAGATGAGGATCAGATAACTCCACTTTTATTCAGACAAGCATTCCCACATATCTGAAGATTTATGTGAAGTTAAGCTTTGCATCCATAAAGGCATACAAATTCGTAGGCAAAAAAAACAAGTATAGAATGTTTTCAAACAGTTGTGTAAGTAGATGTAATAAAGGAAAAATGGATAGAAATAGCAAGATTTTCGTGCAGTAATAATAATAAACACACACTCATACATACATACATACGCAAACAAATAACAACAACTGACTCTATAGCAGAACTAACTTCCGATTTTCCTGCAAGTTGCTTTTGGGTTTTGAATGAGTCCAACATGCAATCATGACTTGGAATCTGGTAGTAAATTCCGAATAAATTCAGAACAAGCGTTGGTTCTATGACTGCGCAATTTGACGGTCATCAGTTTATTCGTGCATTATGTGGAAGGGGTGGGTTAGTGAATATAAGCAAAGTAGTGTTATTTGGACATTATCAAATAATTTTGATATCACTTGTTATCAGACATGTTGTAACATTAATCATATATGTATACAGGTATACGCACGTAACACAATGTCCTGGGGCCGAACTGCTTACAAAGTAATTTTTCTTGATCTTTCAAACCCGAAAACACCTTTGTTAAACACTATTTCTAAAGTTCACGGAATATTTGATTGAATAATATACGTGTTCTCCTATGTACACAGTTCGGTCCAACCAACTAATATTGCTTACACTGGAGACAAACTAATACACACACATATGTACCAGTAATTAAGCAAATATAATAATCTTCAAAGGACATGAGTTGCCTTTTCGAAAGAAATAAACAAGCACTGGTTGAAAGTGATTCGCTGTTTCCGACACCACTGCCATTGTAGTAACCAGTGGTCTCTACCGTGTATGAAATCGTTCAGTAAATAAGGACATAAGACTCCTAATTCTCACCAAGTTCGAGCACATACAAATAATTTCGAAAGCATGAGGTGGCCTCAGCTTGATGTCTCGCTAATATAGGTATCACATAATCGTTGAATCAACTATTATCATATAATCCAGCAATCAGCAGTAACTTTCGGAATACTAATTACACCATTTTGGTTGACTAACTTTAAAGTATTGCCGGTAGTTTAGTTTCAAATTTCTTAATTAAATGATACGAGGTATTCAGTATCTATTCACACTTTTCTATCGAGAAACTTGCTTTTCAAATAAAGGTCTATTCGGCTAATGAAAAAGAGAGTCTTAGCACAAATTATGTAAACAATATGCATCCTACGATTGTCTAGTTACATAAAGAGCGGATTCATTTTTGGAAGGTGAAGAATGACATTTTTCTAACAGAGGGTCACCGATAATTACAACAGTATTAAAGGCCCTTTCATAAAATACTGGTTTGTGATCTTATGTTTTGACGCCATTTTTTGTAAGGTGAACACGGAAATCGTATCTTTAATAGTGATTTGAAATTTTATAACGTCCATAGATAGCAAATGTTGTTACTATGGATTTATTCTCTTATGATTCAACATACCACTTTGGACTGAGTATCACCCCAATGGTTATCAGTGATGTTTAACCTTAGCTTAAAATGGGTATTCTTTCAACAGTTATTTAAGTTCACGAAATGATCACATGGTTTCTTTATGAAAAGCCATTTTACTTTTCTAAAAGAAAACAAAATATTTTTACTGTTTCATGTTGTTTATTGGACTGTTATTAATTTACAAACATATACTTACCTATAGTACATCAATTATACTTATATATCATTTAAAGAACACAATAAAGAATTAATTCCTAAATACATAACTTAGTGTTGTTTGATTGCTCTGCCATTTTGAAACAAAAGCTTTCACTATTGTAATATTTTGTCCTTTTTATTATACGACACCAAAGCATTAAATGGCAAATGACTAATAAGTTTTACATTGTTTTATATGGATTATCGCTTGCACTGTACTTGAGCTTTTCAGTTCAAACACCCGACCTTCGATAAGTTTTGAATGTCCAAAAGTGATGTTTGGATGAACTTTATTTAATCATGGGCATACTACCCTAACTGAGCCTATGGGATTGATATGCATTTGTAATCCATTGATTTCCCACGCGATGTTTAATGACCCTTTCAAAGGCGTTTTAGTACAAATGCGTGCATAATCATTATTTAATAAAATTATTGCCCAGATATTATCCAGCCATGTTTTTACTATAAACATTTTAATAGGCAAAGCAAAGTCGTTAAACCAAGGACTTTTTTTATGTGTATTTTGAATGCGCAATTCACTACATGACTGGTTATCGTTTGGAAACTCGTGTATGAAAGCTTTATACTCATGAAAGTAAACCCACCTCAATCCAAACGATTTATTATAAAGCGCAGCGTAGCACAGTTTGTAGCGTTGAATCACTTGTTCTTTTGCACTGCATGTGTTAAGTGCATATGAAAAACGATCCTTTTAATCTTCCTCAACATTCGCAGCATGATTTTATCTACATTTTCTCGAATAACCAGTTTTGTAACTAGAAGCAATGCCAGCCCGTCCTATTCCAAGACGTAGTTATATGTACCCATATGTCTCAGCAGAGAGAAGATGGGATTAATTATTGGATAAAATGCTTGTGCAATTTCTTCATCCTAACGAAAACAGCGAAGCTCTGCTTTCTAGAAAGAATATGTAAGTCATAGTTTCGTATAATTCTATGTCTGTAAAGGCTAACATATTCATCGCATAATTAACGAGTGTAAAAAACTAGTCCCTGAAAGACACACTAATCAACCTATACACTCAATGGGCATCTCTCTCTCTCTCTCTCTCTCTCTCTCTCTCTCATGTATTAGACATTAATGTGTGTATTGTTGAAAGTGTGAAAAGTCCTGTGCCAGTATGAGTGTAAAGTATTAATAGAAATCCTAAATGTAGCATCACTGTATCCTAGTGAATTAAATAGTTAGTAAAGTCATTTTCTGTAGATGCTATATAAGAAATGATCACAAACTTAAAATAACGTTATAAATTCAATTTCCAAGAACATAAAACAATATATTGGAGAAACAAGACATATAACATTAAAACATCCCCCTCCTCCATTCTGTGGCTTGTGGATATAATGTAGGGTATGCAGCTTATTCGTTTATCTATCTATCTATCTAGCTATCGTATTAAGCTGAAGGAAGGGGGTTCCATGCGGTTTATATCCCGCTTTCTTTTCATCGTAGCCTGATTTGCTTCAGGACTGCAATTTTCTTATGTTTTCTTTTCTTTGTCTGAATTTTTCTTTTGTTGTTTCATTTTATTTTCATAACAGCGCAAATGGTTATTGACATACAAAGCCTTCCCCTGCGCGCTAGAAGTGTAATAAACGCCGCATTTGGTTTCTTAAAGAGATGGTAGATCTTAAAGAGATGGTAGATCAGTAATAAATCTTCCAGACAGGGAGGAATAAAATTTCGCGATATTAGCCGAACCATCCAGACACGTCAAGTCTCTGCAAATTCTAGTGCTTAACGACAGTCTTAAAGTATACGATTCTTATCTCATTCATATTTGATCTATCAGTAGATATCGATTATGAATTATTCAAGAAATCATTTATCTATACTTATACAAATGCGGGTACAATATTTTTTCCTGAACTGTATTTATTATAAATACGAGGTCTGAATATGCTAGATGTAGCAGGATCACTTCAAACTTAGTACGATTGTCTTTCTACCATGTCTAACTTACACGGATTTAATATTACTTCATACAATTTTAAGGCAATTTCTTCAAGTTACAATTTATAAGAAAATGTTTCCATTTGTTTTCGGTTAATCATATTTATCGCCTCTTAAGGTTAACCACTGGAGTTTGGTGGAAATGAACGATAACTAACATTATTTAAGATTCTTGTATCTACATACTTACCACAATCATTCTAATGCGGATCATGGAGGAAATAGACTTGGCAATAGTGCAATAATTGTAGAGCACGTTTGAAAACATTTGTTTCTGAAAGGGTGAAGGGGCAATGGTTTTCCAGGTTATCATCTTTATATCCAGGTACATATTTCTGCTTCATTAATAAGTTCATCAAAACACTAACGCAGTAGTTCTTTTGTAATCACGACATGCTAATAATCATAACTATATACAAGATAGGGCAGTGGGTGACAATATTAAACTTGAAATTAGTATCAGAGAAAAGCCATCGTATTTCAAGTGTTAGTGTGCCAGACTCGCTACCAGAGAGGTGCTGGTTTAAATCATGCTTATATCACACCGAAGCAGGGCACTCCACACTATTTGCCGTTGCAGGAAACAACCTTTCATGTGTGATTGTACTAGTAAATAAAGATCAATCAATCAGCCAACCCACCATTATTGGACAGGCCAAGGTAATCGTGATTTTGGCACATATTTTAGACATAACTTCACCAAAACGCATCTTCTGAAGCCTGGTTACTTGCGCCCTGATTAACTGATTCTATTAAAAGTGAATGAAGTTTTATAGAAAATTATTCTTCTGTGATATACAGACATGTGTTACTAATATATTCGTTGTTTGGATATTGTGTCGAAAACGTTATAATAATCAATTTACTTATATGTCAATTAAGCCTATTGTTGCATCCTCTTCACGAGAGCGGAATATAATCAACAATTGTGTGCAAGCTGCCAAAAACACACCTAAAATGAAATCAAAATATTTGGCTTTATTACATTATGCTACCAAATAATTATTTAACTATGTAGTCTGGTATTTTTAATTACATTCTACGTGCTGAACTTTACAAGAAAACGCGGAACTTCTGAAGAAAAGCTGACTATAAAATTGAAGAATTAGGGAATTTGTCTTTTTCTATTAGAGTGGATTACCAAGAATGTGCATAAGCAACTTGCAACATCGTGTTTAATCACTTTAAATAGAAGTGTTTTGTCTTACCTTCAATGTCCATGTCGAGAGTTTTGGTATCAAGAAAATGTTTTCCAAGGATATAAAATTACTAGGGTAAAGTTTCAAGGTTATTCGCTCACTTAGATAAAATGACCGACTCTCCAGAGGTATTCTATTTATGAACATTCGGTCCATAGGATGTGCTGTACTTTGCGATTTTTTTTTAAAAATTATTTCTTTTAAAGTGCATATTCCTTATTAACATGAATGAAAATTCGCATTGTGAGAACTGTGCGGGTTAGAATCCTGGCCAAGCCAGTTCCCTGTTGTTCACTGCTGTGGAGTCTCCAGCTCCAGGCATGGCTCTTATTGTTGGGCTGTTAAACACCAATAAATCAGACAAGCAATCTCCTTCACGATTTTTTTGATGTATAATACATTTTTTATATTGCAACTATTCTATATTTTATATTGCTCGTATTAAAACGGCTATATTTATTCATTGTGAAAGTATTTTCAACTATAATGAAAGCAGGATCGAGGTGGGAACAGTGGCATTACCATGAATAAAACCCTGTTAGATACAGAAACTAGTGTTACCAAAGTGACTGCCATTCACTTCGTTTCTCTATTTCTCAGTAGAATACGTATGTGCGATTCTAGAACCGGTCGCGACCACATTAATCCAGAATCGATATTTACAAAATATTTATGTTTAAAAAGAACGCTTAGTAGATAACAATCGGGTTAACAAAGTTAATATTTACCTACAATAAATAGACTGATTCAAAACGGGTTTTCTTGGCCAACACTGAAGTAAATAAGTGTTTCAAGGACTCAGAAAATATTAACAAAAGTAGTAATTTATATAGGTATTTTGACAATGTAACTTTTTTTAGATTAATTCTCGTTGCAATTATTAAAGACAAAAAAGTGCAAAAGGGAACAAATAATATAACAGTTGATCAAACAATAACTCGTGCTTTTCACTGTTGCTTTTGTCTAAACTCGTAAACATTGTTGGAGTTCCTTAACAGGTAAAATGCTGCGCGCAAACAGTCATCTTGATATCCGACATAGTGTTGGAAAGAATTTCAAACTTCCTTCGAAAGTGAATTTTGAGGGTAAGACCTGTAGATAGAATGCATTGATTCTTCTGTTTGATACTTGATCGAATAATTGTGTTGAAAGATTAAAGTTGATACCTTTAAACAGGGTAAGCTCACTAAGGACATCGTGACACTGCTTAGCTCCATCAAATATTATTGTCATGATTTGTATGCATGAAAAACCATATTATCAAATGAAACGTTTGATAAACAATGGTGCTCTGAATGTAATTCGTGTTGTTTTGTATTATTAGGATCCTTAGAAAATCACGAAAAGTCCTCAAACTCTCAATATGCTAATTTCTCTTAAACGTTTAAGCGAATGCTAACAATCAGAAATCATTATCACAAATTATGTTACTTTCCTGATGCTAACCACAAAACAAACACCTCTGGTTCCTAGTCACGAAACTGTCTTAGCACAAAAATGTAACTCACCAAGAATGATTTTCCCTTTAAAATTATTATTTCATGGTGCTGTTCTTATCAAGTAATTCTGTCCTCCTGCACCCTACATCCAATCTCATTACGATGTTTGCTTTTGTCATGTTGTATTAGGTTGCAAATGTCCCTTCTAAGTAATGGTAACAAAGACATTATTTTGGCATTACTAGCTGACTATCTAGGTAGGAAAACAATAGCGTATTGATTGTCCCTAATTGCTACTAATAATCTGTACGTTTCGTTTAAAATAAATAACATACAGAGTGACGCTAATTTTAGCTTACTTAATGGTTACTAAACTGATTTTTGAAAATAATTTGTTTAATCAAATGTTTAATATAAATATGTCATTAAGACCTGATGAGGATACAAATATGCTCTTTGGCAGTGAAAATCCATTTAAACAAATTGAACAAGGATCATTGATGTCTGTGATTCATATTTTAGTTATTTCGCTTCCACATACAAGTATTTATCAATAATTCACGAATGACTTCTATCTCTTCAATGGTGAGTTCTAAATCTTCACCATTGGTGTTTTCTGTGCATAATACAATCAATGACTTCCAACGCGTCAGATATACATGTTGACCTACCTTCCGTACTTGCTAGATGAAAAGATGAAAAACATACTCATCATTGATAAAGGAAACGAAGTATTTTAGAGGAACATAGGCATTATCAGTATTCATGAGTGGTGAAAATATGATACGTGAAAGCGTAAACAAGAAAGCGTAGAGATGATAGAGAAGACGATATTCTAAAAATAGACAAGGATCATTATAAAATAGTTAAAAATGTAAAAGAAATCAAATAAAAGTGGCTAGTGAGAAAGTGGTGAAGATTCATACGTATATGAGTCGGGATACTATAGGCTACTGCAGCAAAATCATAAACGTCAGGAGACAAACAGGATTTCAAAAAGTATACAATACATATATTATTTAAAACGAAAACGAATGGATCTTATAAAGATTTGTGTTCGATGTCCATCCATCAGACTGAAGAAAGAAAGACAAGAAGAAGGATCATTTAAATACTCAAAGATTAGTGATACATTTGATGTTAGAATCAAAATGTATATAATTCAGTCACAAAGCTTGACGTATA